>REGL01002101.1:27146-42515 GCA_004194395.1 Aurelia aurita complex sp. Pacific
TCGAATACAGTGGCGGAAATTCTGCTTTTTGAATGGAGGGGCAAGGACCGTCAATTTTCCGAGTCTAGGAAATGCTTTTCTTTTCAGGTGTTTTGCTGGAAGACAGGACATACTAGGCTCCTTAAATGTGCTAAGAGAATATGTATATCAGATTTCAAAACTATTTATATTCAGCAGTTGATAGAAAGAGCCAAGAATGTATTCTGAAGGTAGGTCCAACAGCTGCAAGGACTCTGGGAGCGAGCCTCCCAGGAAAATTCTTGATGACACGCCTATGGTGGCCGACAACTGCCATAGAGAATTTCTTTTTCTTTTTTTGAAAAATTTCTTTGAAAAAAAAAATTAACTTAAACTTGACAAGAAAATTAATTAAAAAAATGAAAATAAAATAAAAAGAGTAAACAATAAAATAAAATAAAAAACCTTTTTGACTTGAAACCAAAATTCATTGAAAAAAAGTTGAAGTTGGGAAGAATCAAAACGAAAGTGAACTCAATTTAAAATAAATTGAAAATAAAAATTATTGATATATTTCAAATCAGATAATATAAAATCAAATTCAAATCGATTTCAAATATGTTGAAACGAAAAAATTTTATGCCCAGCCTAGCGCTGCCATAGACCAGAATGCATTGCAAGCATACATTTTGGCGCGAAACTTGAAACAAGATAACGAGACGAGAACATTAGGCCTTTCTTGGGTGATATCATGGCGCGACCGCGAATCAGAAATGATTCCTGGAAAGAAGATCTTGGTCTGCAAGAATACCTACGTAAGAGAGTACATGCAGGCCTCCACAGGCAAGAGATTCTCGATTATATGGTCAGAGATTATCCCCAATATGCATGGAGTCTGAGATCATTGGACAGAAGACTGGCTCATTTTCGAATAAAGCACACCAACTATGCCATACCAATTGATCAAGTCAAAGAAGTCGTAAAATTAGAGCTAGATGGGCCTGGAAAACTACTTGGGTACAGAGCACTTCATCAAAAGATCAGGCAAGTGCATAATATGAATGTCCCTCGTGATTTGGTTTATGACATTATGTCAGATGTTGACCCAGATGGCCTAAGGGAAAGGGCCCTTGGAAATAAGAAGAGAAAGAAGGGTCATTTCACCACCAGAGGAGTCAACTGGGTATACTCACTTGATGGGCACGATAAGCTGATGGGTTTTGCGAAAAATACGTTCCCGTTAGCCGTTTATGGCTGTGCAGACACTGCAAGTAGGAAAATTTTGTGGATAAAAGTATGGATGTCAAATAATAATCCTGACCTTATAGGCCGGTGGTATTTGGACTATACATTTCAATCAAAGAAAGTTGCCTCAAAGTTAAGAGTTGATAAAGGAACTGAGACTGGCACAATGGTTACAATGCACTCATTCCTGAGAAGAAATCACGAGGACATGGAATATTATACCATTGACAAGATATGTGACGAGACAGTTATGTTTGGTCCTTCCACAGCCAATCAAGTAAGTATACTGCATAGGGAGATAACATCTCAACTAAATTTTTCTTGTCAGTGTGTCTCTGTGTATTTAGGCAAATTGAAGCTTGTTACACCATTTACGTGTGACGTTCATATTTATAAAAGATGACTGTTCACATGTAACTTTCCAAAAACATAGGCTTAAACCGCACAAAGGTGTGTTTACTAACTTGGATCTAGAAGAACTGAATTGAAAGGTTGATTAAAGCATTTATGAAAGCAGTATTCAAAGATGGTTTTCAAAAAAGTGACAAAACAGTTCCTGGATTTCCCAAAATCAAACCCATTCCTCACAGCCAGGGCCATATTTTTACTTTTTAATTTAATTGATTACACTCAAAAGGCTCTCCCTAGCTCTGCATATTTATTTTGACATAACAGACATAAACAATGTTTCTTTATGCAATTTTTATTGCCATTCTCGCATGCATCAGGCTGCACAAATGAAAGTTTTTCTTTATGTTCAGATAGAACGTTGGTGGAAAGAGCTGCACCACAGACTTGAAAAATATTTTAAGCCATCATTGAAATGGTTGCTGGATAATTTCCATTATGATCCCAACAATCAAAATGACAGGTAGGCAAGCTTCCATAAGATAAAACTATTGATATTTTATTACCTTATTCTGCTTCAAGGGTGAATAGGTCCCCCTCCCCAGTTAAACTTTCAGCAGCAAATATGAGATCTAGGGCAAGATAAAGAGCAGAAACCTTCCAAGTTTTCCTAAAATTGAACATTTGATGTGTTCCATTGTTATAGAATATACTTGTCACATGTCCAGAAAGTTCCTATATTCCCAAAGAAAATCACAAAATTCACATCTAATAAGAATTCTTGAGTGGTATGAATGAACTTAAAGAAATTTGTAAAGGATTCTTAGGCAGCAAAATAAGACTAATGTGCACTGTACTGTGTGCTTACATCACCAAAAGATCTGTCACTGTGTAACATCCATCATTTTGTTTCATGGCATCATATTTATGTATGAGAAAGGATTACTTTTTTTTGGAAAAAGTTAAAAACAGAGACATTTTCTCTGTATTTCCTGCTTTTCAAGTTTAATATTCAAAATGCAAAAGAATTAGGACTATTAGTTTTGAGGGAAGCTAAAATGTAACAACTTGCAATTTGTTAATTGAGTTACCTAACAGCAGATTCTGTAGAACCAGATTTTGTCTGTATTTTTCTCATCAGCTGACCTTCATCGCATCGTTTTATTGTAGAAATCTTCTTGCCTACCTAATGGTTCCTATCTTGCAAAAGGAAATAGATTTATTCAAGGATGTCGTATGGAACAATCACCGTATACGCTTCCAAAATGATACCTACCTTCCTGATGGGGTGCCAAATCATATTTATGACTTTCCACAAGAATATGGCTTAGAAGATTGTGGTGAGCAGTGGTGGAACCAGGGAGGGGCAACAGGGAAGTCTGCACCACCCCACTTTCCAAAATGAAGACCCCTGAGATTCGCACAAAAATGGAATACAAGTAGTTGTTCAGGAAAGACAAGGCTGTCCTTGTCATGTAATCAAACAATCTAAATTAACTTATCAATAAGCAAACTCTAGATGTAAATATAGCCGAAAGGGCATTTGTCATGTTTCTAAGAGTTTGAAGGTTGGCCACAAAAGGTTTTCCTACAGCAATGCCTCAGACCCCCTCACCTCCCAAGCACTGGTTCCACCTCTGGTGGCAAGGTCTTTGCAATTTCCTGAGAAATTACTAAGCTGCTGATTTTCTTGAATATCAGATAACTTCATTTTCAGTTCTTTGAGCACAGTCACTCCATGAGCCAAGGATGGCTATTTTTAAGGGGGCCAGGACAAAACCTAGTTGCATTTGATTTGAAAGGAGAGAAGCTTTTACATTGCAAAATTAAAATGAATCTCAAAATTTTTATTGCTGCTGTTTGCTTTATAAAAAGAGTACTTTTATCGTTCTATATATTCCAATATCACCTGCTTGTTGCACTGAGGAACTGATAAAACTCTTAGGACCAAATTCATGTTTGAGGAGGTTTATTGCATTTTGTGTGTGTATGATGTCAAATAAGGTAAATATTCGTACAAAAGCTAGCACCAAGTGCCATCACCTTACTGGTAACAAAAATATGTAGAAAAAATGTTCAGCTTCAAAGGTTCCATAATTTTTGTGATACAAGTTTCTGTCTTTCTTGAACAGGCTGGAAAGTGACTGATGAACAGTTGGAAGAAGTTGCAAATGCTTCTGGCGTGCTGAGTGTTGGTGATGACTATTTAGATGAGGATTTTCGCCAAAAATGCTCTGAAATTATCACCAATCCTTTAGAAGTAAAGCCAGATGAATGCACAGATGCGTTTCTTTACTTGAAGGACAGATTTGAACAAATGAATTGAATTTATTTTGTTATTTAACATATAACTAACTTCAAACCATTTTCCTATTATGGTACAATGCAGGACTTGAACACATACCATATTTACACATGGACCCCAGGATATTGAATACCCTTCTCCCCCAATGATAAAGTCCCAAAGCCTCCTCTGCGATTGTGAAGCCATGACGTAATGTCCTTAATCAGAAATCAAAAGCGAGGCAGGCGAACAAAATGGGCATTACGTCATGGCTTCACAATCACAAAGGAGGCTACAGGGCTTTATCATTGAGGGGGGAGTTATTCAATTTCCTGGGGTCCCTCTGGTATTTAATAATGTTTTTTGGATGGATATTTTGAGAATAATAATGATGAGTGTAAGGCCTGCTAATGCTGATAACAAAACATAACTCATAAAACATAACAAAGCATAACATTACTGAGGTGAAATATCTTGAAACTTATGGCAGATAACATTTGAACTTTACATGCAACATTTGTAACACAGCAGGAGTTAACTGCTGTCAAGGGTAACCCTCTAATTTTAAATGAAGTCCTTGCAAACAAAACATTTGAAATAGTCTTTAATGATAACTCACCAGTTTCCAAAAGGGTGCACTGTAAACTTTTTGCAACAAACCACCAGAAGTCAAACATTGCATGCTGCACCATGCAATCCACCCTTTCAAGGTAAGAGGTGCGAAAGGGGAAGTTTTTTGTTATTTGAGATATCGCATTTTTGAGGCCAAAATCAGTGGCGGACACTTTGCTAAATATTGGGGGGCGGAGCTAATGTTTCAGTTAAAAAGCATTGTTTATTTCTATTGTCTTCGAACAAAAGACCTTTGTTCTAGCCAACATTGGGGGGCGATCGCACCCCCTGGCCCCCCAAGTGTCCGCCACTGGCCAAAATCTTGTTCTGCGTATAAAGTTTAGCGAAGTAGCACATTTTTGCATTCATATATGTCTTCATTTCAAGATTATGGCAATTTTAAGAATTTGAAGTCATAAAGGGCTTTGACCGTGAAATCCAAGCTCCGATTTCACGGTCTAAGCCCTCATGAATTCAAATTCTTTATATCATCATAATTTCTAAATAAAGATAGATATAAATGTGAAAATTTGTTTCAGCAATAAACTTTGTACGCACAATAAGATTTTAGTCTCAAAAATGCAAAATCTCAAACAACAAAATACTTCCGCTTTTGCACCTCTTACCTTGAAAAGGTGGATTCTCCTCTTTTGATGAGATAAATAGCTCAATTTAATTGCCATTCTCTAGACTGGATTAGTACGTGCATGAGACAAATTCAGCTAATGTTACTTGTACCCACTTCAAGTCACTTGGGAAATTACCTCTATCTGTTGATGCCGTTACCTAGTGACCTCTTAACTTATGCATGAAAAGAAAATTTCATGGCGGGGCGTAGGGAGTCCTCCTTTCTGAGATGTCCAAGTTGTTCTTTTCTTAAATTTGATTCATATTTTTCATTGATGTAAGTGGCTGCTGTAGTTGGAACTGGATGACATCATATCCTTCCCAGCTATGGCAGCCACAGAATATTTATATTTCGTTGCAGTTTGGTTGTTTTTATCTGTGATACAGTAAAAACCTGTGTATAATAACCTAGTGGATGAAGAACTTACAGGCTGAAACTGTCTCAGTTTCAATTGTTTTATAAGAACCAATCCAGAATCCAGGCTGCCTTGCAAAATTGTAGGTTGTTATATGCGGGTTTTTACTGTATATAAAAAAATTCCTAAGAGAACACAGGATCCAGAGGGGGGATGTAATCAATGTTAGCTAGCACTGTGTATTGCCCCTGGCCCTCGACTTATCAGAAACTAAACCGCTTTGCACAAAACTGAATAAAAGTTTTTTTAGTTCCAAGTGTCTTCCAAATCATCTATCTTGTATAAAATTAGTACAAGATGTGCCATAGCCATTGAAAACAAGTTCCCTCCTCAAAATACTCGCTTGACCTTCATTGAATCAGTTGTATGCTGTTAAAAACGCTTGTGTTTTATTCATTTAAACCAAGCATCTCACAGTATCTGTTGCATGTATGATTTGCAAGGAATGTGTCAATAGCCTTAGCAGATAAATTTCCAGCACAAAACATAAACTCTGTTGTATCTTTGTCAGTCCAGTCTCTTGAAGCAATTTCTGGATCATACAAAAAGTGACCACTACCTTGTAGATCTACAACCATGAGCTTGTGACGTGACTTCTCATATGTATAGTGAGCAAAGCTAACAGCCTTTTCCCCGACTGAATCTGTTGCAATGCTGTTACACACAATGCCTGTGTTATTCATGTATTTGACAAATTCACCACCAATAAATTCCTCTACTGTGACCGACTCTCCGCCTTCAAGTTTCCCCATGTATACTTTATTGAAATGCAGCAACTCTCCATACTCCTTCAAGACATCCTTTTTGAGCAAAGCTTCATTCATTTTCTCACAAAGATTCTTGGCAAGAGCGTGCATTTGCACAACTTTCATTGTGTGTTCCTCTGCTGTCATGCCTAGCTTTGTCAAAGAAGTAAGAGCAGCAGGCAAGTACTTCTTCATCACCCAAGAATTTCCAGAAAACTCTTTTGATGTCAAAGACCCAACTGTGGCTTTGAAAGCTTTTCGAAAACCACCAGTGGCTAGAAGTTCTGGCTCAATGTGCATGACAACATCAGTAGGCACAGGTGACCAGGACATTTTATCAAGATCAAATGAAAAGATATGAATGAGCGTCCCAGATTTCCTATTCACAAGCTTTCCCAAGTCAATCATTTCAGTTACTGACAAACTCTTTGGGAACGATGCTGCTGACTTTTTAGGTTCAGTTCTACTACCAGAATGGACAAAACCTGATGTTTCAGTTTTGCTTGGATGCACATTGTTGTTGGCACCTGCTCTGCGTTGAAGTCTTGACTTTTTTGATAGAATGCCAATGGGAAATGAGTCATCATCATCTGAAATTTCACCAGGGGGGGCACCAGCTGCATCCAAACTTGGCCTGGCACCCTTTACAAAACGAATATGTATAACTTTGAGGTCAGGAATTTGCACAATTGACTTGCAGGAGGGGCCCTGTTCCCCTGCTAGAACATCACAAACCATCTTTTTTCCTATCACATTACAGTAGTGGGATTGACACGCTTTCTTTATGTTGTCCAAAGTTACTTCACTGAAAGTAAATGGTACAAAATCTCTTGCGCCTATCCTACTATACTTCTGTGCTTTTCCGCTCACTTCTGAGCTAAGTCGTTGAACAACAATTTCTTCTGCCTGTAAAATGTTTGTCAAAGTTCCTCCAGTGGCTGCACCTTTTTGATTTTCTGTCCTCTTTGCCTTTTGCTTCGCTCTGTAATTTTTCCACGCTAGGTTGTTTGCCATGTTCTCAGTGCTGATCGTAGGCCCACCTTTAGGCCCACCTACCGCGTGCGACAAAATGTATGCTTGCAATGCATTCTGGTCTATGGCAGCGCTAGGCTGGGCATAAAATTTTTTCGTTTCAACATATTTGAAATCGATTTGAATTTGATTTTATATTATCTGATTTGAAATATATCAATAATTTTTATTTTCAATTTATTTTAAATTGAGTTCACTTTCGTTTTGATTCTTCCCAACTTCAACTTTTTTTCAATGAATTTTGGTTTCAAGTCAAAAAGGTTTTTTATTTTATTTTATTGTTTACTCTTTTTATTTTNCAACAGGAGTCTGTTTCAAAAACCCTTTTTGCTTTGGTGTCTATGATTCTTGGCGGACCCAATATAATGATGCAGACAGAAGCCACAGCTAAATCACAAGCAGCATATACCATTGCTCAGCTATTGAAGTTTAACAGTCACAAGCAACGAAGAACAGAGTCCACAAAGCAGTATCATAGAGTATGTCAAGAGACACCAGTTCCATTGTATCTTGGCCTATTTGCTTATGCCAAAACGAGGAAAAAGTCAATAATTGATAAATTATTTGAATTGGGGATTTCAGTCTCCTATGACAGAGTTATTGCTCTTACTTTAAGGATGGCCAATCATGCTACTTCACAATATCATGAAGAACAAGTAGTCTGCCCATCAAGTCTTCGGTTGAACTTGTTCACGACCGCAGCCGTGGACAATATTGATCACAACTTGAGGTCAACAACTGCTACAACGTCTTTCCATGGTACGGGAATATCACTTTTCCAGCAACCGAGCACATCTGCACAAGGAATCGATCGCCGAAAGGAATTTGATGAAATTACCGAATCAAGGGAAAAAAGAATGCATCCGCTACCAGAATTCTACACGAGTGTTATTCCTGCTGGCTATAAGAAGGGAGAAATATTTGTGCCGAAGATTAATGGACCTCTAAAATACACAGGGCCAAAGATATGCGACGAGGAGACAAAGTAAGTGATGTATTAAACATTTCAGTAATTTGAACCTATGCTTAATTCTGATGTGAGTCCACATTAGATGTCACTTGAAAATGTCTACTAATAAAAAGAATTGAACTGTTTTGCTTGAATATTTTGCGTCATCGCAAATCTCACGTGATAGATATTCCATTTGTTGCTTATGTTTGCACACTAAGTTTCAATTGATTATTTCTCTTGTAGATGGCTTGAACATATGAAAGATTCCTGTCAAGATATAGCATCTGAATGCAATGTGTCATGGGGTGCCTTCCATGCTAGCCAAACAGAAAGGTTGAAATTTGATTTGCCTGCCATTTCTGTAATGCTACCATTGTTCCAAGATGACTCAAAGAGTGTTGCGATGATAAGACACTCGATGAGTGTAACAAAAATGGCAATTCAACATCTAAATCAAGATCAAGTGCCAGTTATTACCTACGATCAGCCACTGTTTGCCCTTGCTAAATTAATTCAGTGGCAATGGCCGGAAACATATGGCGAGCAAAAGCTTGTCATAATACTGGGTGGCTTACATATTGAGATGGCGGCCTGGAAAGCTGTTGGAAATTGGCTTGAGAATAGCGGCTGGGTAGAGGCTCTTGTACAAGGAAATGTGTTTACTGCTGGTGTTGCAGATTCCTTGATCAAAGTTTCACATGTAGCACGCACAAAGCAAGCACATCAAATTACTGCAAGCGCACTCGCCCTCCTTCTCGATGAAGCCTACGAGATTTATAAAAGGAAAGTTCCACAAGTCTATGAAAGCAAGGAGGAATGGATAAACAGAAGGAAAAGAGAAAGCCCGCAGTTTCAGTATTGGCATATAGCATTTCAGTTGGAAGTTCTTGTCCTTTCATTTGTAAGATCACTCAGAAGTGCCAACTTTCAGCTTTACCTCGAATGCATAACGAAGCTGACACCGTGGTTTTTTAGTCTGGATCATCCAAACTATGCCAGATGGATGTCAGTTCATGTTAGAGATATGTCAGCTTTAAAGATGACTCACCCACAAGTTGCAGCAGCGTTTGAGGATGGTCACTTCACAGTGCACAAGAGTAACCATGCTTTTTCTGCAGTGGCCATTGACCAAGCGCATGAACAAAACAATGCAATTGTCAAAGGGGATGGTGGAGCAGTAGGCCTATTCCAGAATGAAGATGCTTTGACAAAATGGATGGTAAGTGGTCCAGAAATTGCTCGTATCCTTGCAGAGTTTGATGCAGCGTCATGTGCTATTAATCGACAGGAAGCCATGCGTCACCATGATCAGTCTAAGGAATTCAGAAGGATTTTGTTGGAAAAGTAAAACCCCTCACTGCAACAATAACTGAAATGGGCAATCCATTTTTNAACGATTCTACTCTCTTAACTTTGTTGGAAGAGGTTGGAGAAGGCGGTACTTTAAGCTCAACAGCCCATGACATTCTTAAGACTGTAGAAACTGAAGAAATCAATCATCATAGCAGTGTTTACTTGTTTCCACTTAGAAAAGACGGCAAGTGTAAAATGCAGGTTTGCAGGTTGGTAAAACGCAGGCTTGCGGGTTGGTAAAACGCAGGTTTCAGGCCAAAGGGCTCTGGCTAGAGGCGAGGGGCCTGCTTTTCAAAACCACTCATGTAATTTTAGAGCAATGGATAAGCCTGCAAAGCTGTTGCCCTGACTGAAGCAGCAGGAGGTGGACGTTGCAAACAATCAACTTTTGAAGGTAAATTATCAACGTTTTTCATTTCCTTTTCAAACTTGATAATTTGGTTAAAGAAAACAATGGAAGGCGACCAGGATGCGAGGATGCGCAATGCTTGGATAATTTGTTCTGCAACGTCCAATGCAAAATGCATCGTCATGCTTCGTTTTAGAATAGGCAAGCTGTAGGAAATGTGTCCCTCAGAAAACTGTGTACAGTGGGCAATGCCGCTGAAAACCCTTGTGGATTGCGAGGTTTCCTCCTTAGCTTGCAGGTATTTTCGTAAGAAACGTGGGTCAGGTCATAGTGATAAAAGTTTCTTAAATTGAACTCGCATTTTGCATTTTAGTACTGAAGGTTCTTTAAATTTTTTCTCTGTTTTTGAATTCATGAATTGTCATATAGTTGGGGGTGTCTTTGAAAATTCTTGAGATATGTTTCTTATGACATTCACACTTTCAAAACATAAGAAGATAGCTGGTTGAGCAGTGGTTGAGTGCTGGTGTTGGTATTACTCAAGAATAAGTTCAACGACATTTGCCATAATATGTTTGAAGTTAAATTTTAAGAGTTTCTTACGACTTCTTGGAACTACCGTAAAAACTCTATTAAGTCCTCGGGGGCTTATTCAATTCAGGCACTCCAGAAGGGGGCTAGAGAAGGGGTCTTATTCATAAAGTTATGAATCCCCAGATGTTCCCATAAATCCCCAGATAAATTGTGCTGAATGGCCCAAGACCCCCTCATTTCAATACCCCCACGTAAGTTACCCTGGCTGCACCGCTGCCCCCCAAGTTTGAGATGCTAAAGACAGGTGTTTGATAGAGCTTTACGGCAGTGCTGCTAGAGTTTGTTGAAATTTCGGTCATTGAATTTACCAATTTTTCCAGTGCTCGCAAGAAGACAAGAAAAATATCAAAAACACTTCAATCTTGGTACTCGTACCTTATACACCAGTTTCTTTAAAAAATGTGTACTGGGCATTTTATGTGATTCCCTTACATCCTCCTACCGCGAATACATTTTCGTCTACAATGATAGAATCATGACTTCATTGAAATTCAACCAGCCGCATCGAATTAAATATGCAGCGCAAATAGTTTTCTTATGGGAAAGGCGTTCCTCTAAAATTGTAAAATATGACCCCCGCTCAGTGGTTCGCAGAGCTTTAATACATCCGCAAGTCACGGGGGAAACTTAGATTATAATTGGATGAATTGCCTCTCTTTCTTGCATTATTTTCTGGATCCAAACATTAGGCCAACCACTAAACGACCAGGTTTTAAAGACCAGCACTTGGATGATAGCCTAAAATTTTGGTCCAGAAAGTAAAGCAAGAAAGAGAGGTACTATTTCAGTTTTCTCTTATTGGAACATTTCCCCCTGCTATCTGTGAATTAACTGGACGGTATAGATTCCCGTGGTTGAACAGATTGGTAAAAGCCCTGATCAGAGCGAAAGACAAAAAAGAGACATGCAATCGTCGGTTTATAGATATATAAAAAAATGATTATTGCAGGTTCAAGACAGATGTTAAAGCAGAAACTCGCAAAAGACACAAGGCATCCTGTCCCCTTGCTGAATCGAAAAAATCGATAAAGATCTCTATTGTAACTTCCACAAGTGTGTGCTAATTTGCTTTAATTAAAAAAATCAGGGTTGTGGGGAGTCATGCATGAATTTCATGGCTAATGAAACTGTATTCAGAACAATAGGGGACAGACTGCATCGCATCCGAGGGGAATATTGCTTTCTGAAAATCTATTGCCAGAAATCCTTTGTTTTCTTAAGAAATCCCGCAGATCCAACAGAAATACTTTTTCTCCTGGAAAATTGACAATGTTTTTAAGGATACAACCCTGCTTGGCCAACAGTCACAGCAAAAGCGTTGGTTTATCCTATTTACTTTTATCATAGATTGTAGTTGTACTTGGACGTGGAAAGTGTACTCTTTTATGATAGAAAAACCGCTAAGCCACGATCATTGGTTCTCCTTCTGTTGTAGTTTAGAATGGTCGGTATTTGAGATAAAAGCATTGCCACCATGTCGGGAACCATGTCCATACTTTTTTCGAAAATCGGTTATATTTCGCAATTTTTTGTTGAGAAAATTTAAGGAGTAAGAATATCCCATTACTCATTAAGTAGGAGAGTGATTACAAATTGTTACGAGGATCCTTCAACAAATGTCATGAAAGTCACGGTCTTTGTAATCCTGACCATAGTAGTGGGAAAAATCGGGATAGTAAATTGGAAATAGCTAAGCCATCACCTACCACTTTTGGCAACATATTTTCGAATTTGAATGGTACAATTGTGTAAAAAATTATGAAATATTCGGCGAATTACGTGTGTACTCAACACAGTACCGATACCAACAACACTTGCCATCCAATGAATCTACCGTTGTATTAGTTTTCTACATTTGTAAAGGGTTTAACAGTGTTGTCTTGCAGTGTAGTCAAGCAACACAATCATCAATTCTTTTAAAAATTTAGGAAAAATTTATTATATCACTATAGGAACCCTTTCTTTCAATATTTACTTGTTTTTGACATTGTTGTAGAATAGAGCAAGTGGCCGAAGCAACCATTTTTGCCTTTCCAGTGCCATAAATCAGCGATCACTAGCCATATTGACCCAAAGAAGGTCGTAAATTCTAAATTGAAGCGTATCCTACGTAACTGTTTAAAAATCCTATCCTATGACAATGTGTAAAAAAGCAGAGTAATTGAGATTAAAGCTCATCCAAGGCAGTCACACCAGGGCACACATTTTCTAGGACGCCGTGTAACTACTTGCTTTGAAGAAAACTTTTGCATGACTTGGCATACAGAACAACCATTCACTGCTAGTACCAAATATCGCAGAGGCAGTATCACAGAGCTAGTTTAAATTCTGCAGCAAGTAGATTTTTATGCGCAGGTGTTAAGCGTTCGTTCAGGTCTTGCTCAATATTGAACATTGATGGCGAGAGAGACGACACTTTTTCGCGAAGACACTTCCTTTTTGGATGGTAATAAACATTCTCTGCCGTCATCGCAATTCTGATGGTGTGTGTTCCTGGATTTCTATACACGCGCCGCTCCCTTCTCGTTAATGCGATGTCATATGGTATTGGAGGGACAATTTTGAACTTAACATCGTCTTTAGAACGAAATTTCTCCCCGCAGCCATAGCATGTCCTTGCCTTAGTGGTTTCCAAAAACACTACTTTTAGTTTTTCGTCATCTGGAGAGCTTGTCGTTTGTGAATTAGGATTGCCATAGTCCTGAATATTACGATGCTGTGGGGGCCTTCTTACTCTTTTACCTTTGTCATTCTTCTTTTGCCCAGCCCTTTCAGGAACCGTACCTTCGGTCTGTCTTGAAAGGTTTGGTGCCCACTTTTTTACTAGTGTATGAACAAAGCCTTCAAGGTGTCCAACCGTAATTGAATGTTTGCAGATGGAATGAAATTTAAATCTATGGCAATCACATTTTACATTCTTATGGACAATTGAAAATTTCACAGCATGAGGCACGGTAGGGTTTGAAGCAGATCGCACGATATAACTTCCTGAGTCCCATGGGCTTTTAATCGCAGCCTTTTCACGCAAAATGGAAACAGCGCCCCGCCAATCAATTTCGTAGTTTTTGCTTAAACCAGTCAAGGAAAAGTCCATCAAATCTCCGTTGGACGTCGGAAAAGTGCTTGGGCCTGGAACATTATTTGCAGTAGTATCCCTAGGTGTAGTGTTATCAGGAGGCATGTTTCCAAATGATTGTTCTCCGTTATCCGGCCATGTTGCAGCAGCAGGAAGAGGGACCCTTGCACTATTGAACTGAGCAATTTTCCGGTCTCTTTCTGGCTCGCTTAACTTTGACCACTGATGTTGTGGCACGAAAAATTGTGCTAAACGTGGTGCAAGTTTGTATTGCCCTACCCCTAGGACGGCTCTGTTAGCGCTTCTTGTATATTCGTCTAGAAATTCTTTGTAGATTCCTACTGCCTCAGACAAACTACATTTTTTTGATGGTCGCCCTGATGTTTCTGATAATGATTTATGCTCTTTAATTTTGTTTTTCAACCGAAAATTTATCGACTCTGTGGTGTTGTTATAGAAAAAATCATCAAAAAGCCCTGCTGCTCTGCGTTTACATAGTATCATGCCGTTTCTCATGTCTTGTTCGATATGAGTTTTAAAGTAATTTGAGAAATGTGGGACCTTTGAACCATCACATGCCTTTTCTAACTTGTCCCATTTTATATAGCACAAGTAACACAAATCATCGAACTCTTTTTCTGTTTCACTGTCAATAAGACCTTTAGTTTGTCGCGCTTCAGAACCAAATATATCTGCAAGAATAGTTTTTCTTGCATCCTTTTTCATATGCGGCATGGCAGAAAACTTTCGGAGAACATCGTCTTCAACGTGCTTTTTGCAAAACAGATTTGTAGCAAATAGAAGATGCTTTCCTACACCATTAATGAGGGCTTTGTCCCGATCACTCCCTATGAAAAGGATGGATTTAAGTTCGTCCTTACAAGCTATCAAAGTCTGTGCAAAGAAGCTAAACACAGACGTGTCCTGGTCAACGTGAAATAATGCCGGTCCGGGGAAAGTTGGATGTTCATTGTTGTTCGTATTGAGTAATTTTAGATTCTTGTAGCTCGTGGTCGTTACAAAAAAGTTTCCAATGCCATACGTGGTATCAATGCAGAAGGGTGTGCAATTTTCATGCTGTGTGCAGAAACAAGAAATATTTTGCATAGTCTGCGCATTCGAAACAACAAACCTAATCGATGGAGTTAACTGCAAGCAGTGAACATTGCCAGGCATACTGTGAGCTTTGTCTAACAGTTCCGAAATCTCATCAGTTTCTCCTTTCTGTCGCATAGTTTTGCGCATGTAACGAACCTGGTCTACACTTCTTGGAATATCTGATGCAGCATAAGATCTTCCTAAACCACCGACCTCTTGAGAAACTTTATCGAAAACAGAAAGAGGACCGCGAACCGTGTTTGTTAGGTTGCTGTTCATGCGCTTTTTGGTACTAGCTGTGGTTGGCAGAAATTTTTTGTTTGTTTTGGTATTTCCGTGCTTTTTAGGACTTACCTGATGCTCCTTGCCTGTAAAAAAGTAGTCTATGATGACAAGACTGTGTTGCTCGTTCACATTGTCAAAAGCAATTATGGAATTCCTCCTAAAATCTGCATGCTTCAAATGGCGGTAGTAGGTCGTTTGGAAAAGGTACTGGTTGTCGTGCAGTTTTGGGCGCTGTTTTTTAGACCTGGGTAATGCTGCATTTGTGGTGACCTTCCCGTTTACGATGGTTACTATCCGTCCCGAACTACCGCAATTTCTCCAGCTACCATGGTCGTCACTTTTCCAGTCGTCAGTACTGTCAAGCCCTGAAGTGTCGATAAGGAAAGAACAATTT
>REGL01002102.1:9301-24721 GCA_004194395.1 Aurelia aurita complex sp. Pacific
CTTTGAAAGATATCACATGGAACAAGATTGGAAATAACTTCATAAAAAACTGAAAATTGTTTATGTTCTTGAATAACTGGTACAGCACGAACATAAACTCATTTGTAACTGTCTTTCCATTTTCTCTACGTTTGACATCAGAAGGTGAATCCCAAAAACGTCTTTAGTTGTTCCCAAAGATTCAAAACTTTCTCCATCTTTTTTCAAATTCTTAACTGCATATCTTGACAAATAATGTGTGAACTTTCTACCACAATTTACAGTTACTGTGTGTTTATGATACAGACCTACAGTAGTATTTTACATATGGGTGTAAAATCATGCGTCAGTGAATTATCAAACTGCTAGTTATATTGAATTCCCCTGTACTACATAATAAAAGGAATATAATAGCGAAAAGCAAGTCATTATCGCTGAAAATAGTAGGACAAAATGGCCGACCGCTGGTTTTAGTGATCGGCAAATTTGGTCTCCTGGAGGTCATAGCTCCATCATTTCTCAACGGATTTTTACGGGGATGGTTGGAAACTTTAATTGAATATCTGAAGAGCAGCATCATGCAAAATTTTTGCGAGAATCTTTTGCCGTTTTGTTGCAATCTTCAGACAAACGGGGCACAATTATTTTGGGACACCCTGTATATACGGTCAACGGCACTGTTAGACTACTACAGAGTGGGGCACAGAAAACACGAAGCAGTATCATTTTACTTGATAAAATAGAATAAAACTTGGTGCAAAACATAAGAATATACGTTAGGCATAATGAAAATGAATATGTACAGTTGATTTTCAATAAGATCAATGGTCGTACAGGCTATGAAAGAGGCAATTTTTTTCATATGGGCATATTGATATTATTGTTCTGCGGGTATTCCCGCGTGTATTATAATAAAAATGGCATGTTTTGAGCAAAGTGTGTGGATGCTAAACAGAACTTTTCGAAGACAACTTTAGGCCCATCTTTCTTCAAAATGGCCGATTATCGCCGATCTGAAGCTATTTTTGTAGAAAAACACAGAGAAGGACGAGGAAAACAAGACACAAAGATAGATTCATTGAATATTTGTGATTCCAATAACGTTTTAAGTTCTGCATACAAAGGTAAGGCCTTCAAGTTATGATTGTCAGAAAATAGCAAGGTGTAAAGCATCTGTGAGGCTTTAGGAAAACCAGACAACATTGTCTTCATGTTTGGCATCGAACTTGAGGCATCAGCACGCTTTTCATATTCTGAAATCAGATCATAGGAACGGGCTTCTTTGCGGCACTGTTGCTGTAGGTAAAGGAACCATAAATTTGCAGGACTTCCAGAGGAAAAGAGTATCGCTCAGAGCTGATTGAGGAAACAATCCAAATTTTCCTCATTGCTGAATTCAGGAAGGCTTAGCTTGGGCAATTGTAAAGTTGCAGATGATGGGCTTGTTGCATGCGTCTTGGCTGTCAGTTCAGCAACAGCTTGAATCAGTTCGGCAATTTGTTGCAAGGTTTGCAAACAAGCATCATTTTTGGCAACTTGGTTTGTCTTCGCGACTTAAGCGAGACCTTCAACTCATTGACCCCTAAGGCGCTTATTGCAGTACAGTTTTCTTATCCCGACAGCATTGTGTTGAATAACAGCTCCGTCTCCCGAGCACAAAAGAGCTCGCAAGAGGAAGCAAATAGTGACAAATTTTAAACAATTTTCAATAAAAACTGGCAAATTCTGTTGAAAAAGTTTTCAGAGAGAAAATGTAGAAAAAAGACTAAATTTCAAGGGAAAAATATCATTACATTTGTCAAATAAACACACATCATAATTATTTCATTAAAACTTCAAAAATGTGTCATGCACGGTTCCAAATTAAAAGTTCCACATCCCACAACGCGAAATTTCTACAAAAAAGGTAAGTTTCTGTTACAAATACAGTTCAGTTTATTATAAAAATGCTTGACTGAGGCATTCGAGTTTATTATTCAGTTGTTTTTCTTGTGAAATTCCTCAAAGCATTCAGTGCAAAGCTTCACCGAACTGCCTAGGCCATCGCTGCATCCTTTGCATTTGACACGCGATTCACTTCACCTCCTCTTCTGCAAGCAGTTCTTGCATCTTCTTTTCGTTGGGGTTGTTTGTGGCTAGTGTTGAGCGCCAGCAACATCTGGTTGGTGATTTCTCCTCCTTTTCTTGCTTCTAAAGTCCCCAATCAGTTGTTTTGCGAGGGACATTCTGAATTCAAGCATCGTATGTTCTTTCTTGTTGCCACCTCGCATCATTTTTTGGTGATTTGGGGACTCTAGCATAAGGGTGAAAGAATTTGCGACAGCAAGATCTAGCAATAAAAAGAATATGTATGCCCACCATCTCCGAGACATTCGAGTTGTTAAGTATTGGGTACGCATTTGATCAGTTCTATCAACTCCGTTCATGTTTACATTATATGATTTGACTGGCCTGGGACAGTGAACTTTGAGTAAATCGCCATTTTTCTGCCTGAGATTCACGAACGCTTCGGGTTCAAGGGGGTTTGAATTACTGGTCGCAATTAGAACTGGCTTTCTGAATTTCTTCTCAAGCTATGCAAGAGCAGTAACAGGTCCTTTCTGGAAGACGACACTATCCCCACTTTCCTTCAGATCTTCCTTCAACGTTTTCTGCGAGTTGCTTCTCGCATTGTTTTTTTGTTTTGGGCCTAAGTTCAGAGGGGAGCCCAGCTCGGTTTGACTTGATGGTGCCACATCCGTACACTCCATTTGCTAGCAGCTCCTCGAGAAGACCTATGCTGCAGAAATAGTTTTCAAAGAAGACATGATGATTTTTGCCCACGATGTCCCTTGTCATCTCGAGGACCACTTTTTTTCCAAGGTCTGTTTCCCGTTTCCCATCTGCTGGCTTTCCCAAATAAACGGCAAAATCCGAGCAATACCCATTTTGGGCAACACTGAGGGACCACACTTTTATGCCGTATTTCGTTGGCTTGGCAGGCATGTACTGTCTCAGACTCAATCTTCCTCTGAAGGCAATCATGGCTTCATCCACTGAAACATCTCGAGGTGGAACATAGTTCGCTCTGCAAGCTCTGTTGACGATATCAAGGATAGGCCTAACAAGAAACAGCCTATCCTTTGGCTTTCCGTTCGCGTTCATTTCCATCTTGGTCTTATCGTTTGCGTGGATATACTGGCAAAAGTTTGTCCAAACAATCTCTGTTCATGACTTTGGCTGGAAAGAAATTTCCAAAAGCAAAATCCGTAGACCAGTACATTTTCATTTCTGGCAGATTAACTATACTCATGAAAATTCTCAACCCAAGGAAGACTTTGATTTCTTCGGGTGTTGTTTCACGCCATCTTGAATCGGGCTTAGTGGCTATCTTCTGTTGAGCGTAGCGGTTCGTCTCTCTTGCCAGAATTTCGTGGATTTCATTGGGGAACATTAGCTCAAAAAAGTCAGCTTCTTTAGCATCTCCATTTAAAATTGTTACAGGGCCTGGATTATCCTCGGTAAAGGGCTCGATTTCAACGTTTGTGAGCACCTTCGTCCACTCCAGCTCAACTGCCCCCTCGTCACTATCTGCGTTTGATTTGCTGTCCGTTAGTCCATCTTCGTCGCTAAAAACTTCATCTACATCGATATCTGAATTAACCCCAAGTTCTTTGTTCATGAAACCCTAAAATTCCTCTTCTTCGTCAGACGTGTCCCCAAACAAATTGTTGATAACATCCACAGACATTCTGAACCGTTTCCAAAATCAGACCGCTTGTTACGAACTACGAAAAACTTTGTTTACAGTTTTGAATGTGATTATCTTGAAATTTTACAACGGCAACCCCATGACATATTGATATCAAAACACAGCTTCTTTCATAAGCTTTCTAAAGATGCTTGTCTTTGAGACAAAAGAGACCCACATGACTAAACATTACATAATCTACATGGCATGCTTTTGTTGCGCCATATGGCGCTTACCGGGAATGAGGCTTGATGAATGGGAGTACCACTTGGCGCTTACAGGGAATCGAGGCAAGAGCGAAGGAGCGCCATATGACGCTTATCGGGGTCAATGAGTTAATCAGTCCCAAATTTCTTCCATCAACATCAAGGGGGAACGTGTCTTTTATTGCAAAAACGCAAATAAGACGGGGTACTCCATCATTGTGATAGGAGCACTTCGCTTGGCTTTTGAGGCTTTGAGTTACAGCATTGAGAGTACTACATATTTTGGTGATCACATTTTCATTACTTTCTCTCAAAATCTAGTACTCTAACTCTCCTACAAATTAAGGTTTGTCAAAATATATACACAAAATAATTGAGATTGATAGACATTTCATGTGCATGCTTGAAAGAAAAAATGGTAAGTCCCCGTAAAAATACTAAATTATAATACTAATTAGCAACGATTAGCATTAAGGTTAGCATGTGATATTAGTAACTGATGAAAGGATTATAGTGTGTTTAGATAACAAGAATGATGCAATGTGCAGTCCTACTACACTGGCCGTTGGTGCGGTCGTTTCTTTCTTTTCTCTTCCTTTTCCAAAGTTTCAATTTCCTTCTAATATTGAGGCTTTCCTCCTAATTCTGAGGTTCTGATACCCAGGGTAACAAATTTATTTCTTTGGGTAAAGCATTCCAAATTGAGACAATGTGAGACTTTTGACCTGAAGAAACTTTGTTTAGTCGGATCTGATGCTTATGCTCTATCCCTTTCGTGTAAAATTTTTCTTCTTAATGTTTAGGGTAGGGTGGGGTAATGTGCATCTGAAGGGTAAAGTGGGTCTACTGTGCTTTTCGCTAGAAATATCCTTCCTTATTCCATGTGACATGCCAGCGCGGTATATGGGATTCTTTGATACCAAATTCTCTTGCTCTTTCAACACGCAGTATTTTTGGAACCTTGCTAGAATTAATTTTGTAGTAATTAATAATTACTAAGTTAATAAGTTTCATAGCAGTAATTCCTGTTCTTTGATTTGCTTGAATGCTTTCAACCTTGCGCTTTGCTGGCCACCATCGTCAATCACTTCCTCCCTAATGTTGTTTGGCATGTTTGCCACTGTGTCAAAGTTCTGGTCTCTTCCTTCAATCTCTTGTTGTTCCGTTGATTCAATAACTAACTGTTGTTCGAGTGGTGTTATTATGTTTGCTATCGCTTCAAAGTTCTGCTTGTCAGCTTCGTTCCCTCTTCTTTCCATTGACTCAGCAACTGACTGTGGTCTAACTGCTGATATTCCCAAACTCACATGATTTACCTTCTTTCCTTCATTGTACAGCTGCATGGCTTTGTTGAATATCAACCTGACCTCTCTTATGCCAGCTGCCATCAAAGGAAACCCCAATGTCCAAAACACCGTCATCTTGTTCAACACCAAGGACCGAATAACTTATTGGAGACAGCTGACTTCTTGGAGACTGCATCAGCAGTTGAAACACTTCCTTCCAAAATTGTTGTGATACCTTTATTGTAGGCATCCTCGTTCTCAAGGTGCCTGGCATGTTCATTATTGAGCACCACTCTTTCATGGCTGCATGTCCACAACCAATGCCCCTAACGGCAAGAGCTGCTCTAAGATTCAGTTAAAACGGAATGTTAGTTGAGCTTGCCCCACGACTCTTTCACTCAAATTATCTTAGAACGGCTGGTGTAATTTGCATAATGCTAGTTGCATAATGCAGGTTGCATAAAGCAGGTTATCATTTATGGCCATGGGCTGTAAATCCTCAACAATGGGCCATTTCCTCAATTAAGCTAAAATGTCGCTCTCGCAGAGGTTGTCATGAGTTTGCATGTTTTTGAATTACTTCACTTTCTGCATCATCGCCATCGGCACTTTCTTCTCCTTCCAGTGGTTGTGGATCCTTTGACATAACTGACATAACACTTTGACATAACCTTTGCACAGTGTGCCCTGGGTGGGAAAAAATTGATTTTGGAGTTTTTGATTTTAAACCTACCAATTATATTTTTCAGTTGCATATACCTCATACTAAGATGTGCAAAAGACCAGACTTCAAAATATCCATCCTTTCTAGAGATACAGAGCTTCAAAGTTGGAAGTTTCACAAAATTTAACTGAACGGATTCTTTAGGCAGCTTTTTGTCTAAAAAACTATGCATCAAACATTTTACCATTGATTCGCTTCCCTTAAAGTTACACTGATCGCAAAAGGCTCGTTCAAAAGCTAAGGAAATAAGCTTTCCAACTATTATCAATAGAATTTGATATTGGCAATGAAATTATTTCAATTTTGGGAGCAAACTTGTGATATAGAGAGTTTTCCCTTCTCACCGTTTGTAACGTTTTGTTACATTTTATAGATTTCAAAAGATGAGGGTCGTTGCGGGGATATGCCGTTGCTTTCTTGTTATTGCATGCACTGCGAGGGAGTAGAAAATGCTAATTTCGCTTAAGGGGGGATAAGGCGAAAGGGTGGGGAATCTTTTCAAGGAGGGTGCTTCCGGGCATCAAAATTACAAATGTTTGTGCACTCATATGTTGTTTTTCTGGCTTATTGTAATTTGCGTAAGCGTGCGTAAGTTACGCATACATGCGTAAGTTACGCATTTTACAACAAGTTGTGCGTAAGATAATGCGTAAGATGGTGCGTAAGATTTAAGTGTGCGTAAGATAATGCGTAAGATGATGCGTAAGATTTAAGTGTGCGTAAGATAGTGCGTAAGATCCTGCGTAAGATTGAAGTTGTGCGTAAGATAATGCGTAAGATCGTGCGTAAGATTGAAGTATGCGTAAGATGATGGGCTTCTTGTAATTTGCGAAAGATTCTTTCTTTCTAACTTTCTTGTAACTTTCTCTTTTTATACCCAGCAAATGTTTGAGACGATATTATAAACACGAATAGAGAGTTTGAAGCAAAGATTACTACAATCCTCGCCAAAACCTCTTGTCACAAACTCATTTTTAGGCTTTTTCGACAAAAAACCAGACTGCCTACCATTTAAACTGAAATATTTACCGAACCCCCCCCCCCCCCAAGTCAATGTTGTTTGGATTCACTCCGGACACTTGCTGCTTGATATTTTCCAAATTAGAGAAATCAGCAAACTTGACTTGGGGGTATACAACGAGTGGGTTTTTAGTTGATTTGGTTTCGTATAAGGATTTACCTCCACAGAAATAAACCCGACCCATATTTGTAGCAAGTTTTTGCAAAACTTATACAGCTTTTAAGTACCCCTTCCCTGGGTTCAACTTTGAATCATGATGAATGACAAAGGTGGCCGAATCAAAGCAGAAATTACAATTTTTAGTATTATTTGTAATACACTTTCTGTGTGAATACAATTCCTATCTCATAGCTTACACGTATTTCTTATAACTTAGAAACTTGCCCTCCTGAACAAGGTTTTTTGAAGCCTTACCGGGCCTTTCCGATGTTTAGACATTATTCAAGACTTCCCGAGTACTATTATGATGCAGGACAGGAAACAGGTGAGAATAAACAAAAACATGCTACAGTTTCTTATTTTTTGCGATCTGAGAGTCTTGAGTTTCATATAAGCAGTTTATTAGAAACAAATATTACGTGTATAACAGGAGAAGAGCGAAGGCGAAGAGCGGCAACTAATCTCAACAGATATGTATGATTAGGATCAGCAGAATCTACTTGGAAAGACTGTTTCTGTCGCATTATGCGATTCTGGGGCAATTTTTCTTATGCAAATGAGTTGGTCGATCTTACGCATCATCTTTCGCACGATCTTACGGAAATTTAAATCTTACGCACGATCTTACGCATTATCTTACGCATACTTAAATCTTACGCATCATCTTACGCATTATCTTACGCACAACTTCAATCTTACGCACCATCTTACGCATTTTGTTGTAAAATGCGTAACTTACGCATGTATGCGTAACTTACGCATGCTTACGCAAATTACAATAAGCCGTTTTTCTTGCACTACCTATGGGAAAATATTTCTTTTGATACGATGATGCTTTCCTCAAGATGCTGTACCAGCCTTTTAGGTCATCTCAAATTTAAATTTGAAAAGGGAGGTTGGTGGGCAGGGGGTCAAAGGAGCGGAAGGGGCCTAATGATGGTTTGAAAGTGTGATGTTTTCTTCAAAAATAAATAATTTGAGGTTATCAATGACCCTATTATGAATTTCCATATTTTATTCTTCCATCAATAGTATTGAATCATACACACCTCATGCATTTGATAGGAAAGCCATTCACATGTACATTGATGTTAACATTATTTCTTCAGTGTCAAAATTTTGGTGCACATTTTTATGCTCAGCAGATCGAGCCGTGTGACCTACTTCTCCACATACTGAACAAGATGGACGTGGTCGTTTGGAGGCAATGTATGGATTTGACTCAATGAGCATAGGCCGGAATATGTCATGAATGTTCTTTTTCACGGAAGTTTGCCTTGCCCGTGCACAAGGCCCACTTTGAAAAGATCTGACATGTTTATTCCAGCCTTCTAACGGATTCTCGCTCCATTTCGCAATTGATTTGCCATCATTCCACTCAAACATTTCCCAACTATGTCCACACATCTGATGAACAGATGGTAATATCATTATCCATGGCTGACCGTGTTTGTTTAAGAACGAGTCTTTTCTATGACTCCTGATTTCTAGTCCTAAAGACCTTACTTCCTTTGTCCTGACAGTTCTAGATTCATTGACTGACTGAGTAATTCTCAAGATTACGTTGAATAGGGATAGCAAAATTCCCAGAAGGAGAGTCAATTAACATTCCTGTTTTTCCTTAATGTGATCAACACATGTTTGTTTGGATCTTTCAAGAAATCTTAAAACATTTCCAGTCTCGCTCCAAGTCTTAACACCGGCTACTAGATGTAGAGTATCTTTTGAACTAAATCAAGAGATCGGAGTTTGAAATGAAGAATTTAAAAACAATGCAAGTCTGCCTTTATAATGCTCTCATGACATTGACCTTGGCGCTCAACACTACCATACAAAATTGTTCCGTCCTGAAGTTTCTCCCACGCTAAGCGACAAGAGCTATAATCCTTCGCTATATTGAATCCTTTAACAATCTTTAAAACATCGTTTGCATCTGATCGGCTAGCTGGACAAAGGTGGCAAAACGAACCACTATCACCTTGCAACAAAGACACCATTTTACCATCGACCATTGAACATTCTGTTTTGCAAATACATTTTACATTATTGCCATTCACCAACATGTCAGTGAGGAAAGGCTGTCTTATCAGTTCGAAATATTCTTCTAATTCCTTGGAAAGAATTTCCCGATTTTCGTTAGCTCTGGTTAGGGAAACTGGACGAGCATATGCTGTACTATTTGGCACAGGATTCTTCCAAACCAATAACTCACCACAATGAAGTTTGAGAGGGCAATAGCAGGATAAAAGAACGCTTGACGTCTTGGAATGATCAAGATGGGATGTTTCCTTTGAAGCTACTTCTAAATCAACCAATTGATGGCGAACCTTGTGTGAATCTGAGCCATCTACACCAATCTTACCTAGCAAACGGTATTCCCCTCCATCTGTGACTACATGATCTGTATTCAATTCAATTAAAGCACAAGCAGTTTCGTGCAATAAAGATTTCATATCAACAGATGAATTAAGCTCTTGGCTGAGGATTGGTGGATGAAGAGTTGTTTTTATTTTGTCAATGTTATTCCTAATTGGAAATACCATGTTGTGGGGGAGACATAATTTTCGTATCATTTGGTATTGATGAATCGATAGATTAACATTGTAAATGAGAGCTGTTGCATCCAATTCAGACATTGCTGGCTTTTCAATTGGCGTTTCTCTCCAAAGGCGCTCGCACTCTTTTACAAGCATATCTAATGCTTCTTGTTTGCTTATTTTCTGCTCTCGAGCAAATTGCTCTATGTTATCAACTTGTTCTTTTAGAATTGATCTCAATTTTTTAGTACATGGGTTGTCACCCAAGCTAACACTAGGTCTCCTGGAACGCTTACCGCTACTTCGAGAAAGACAGGAAAATACTCTATTTTGCCACCTTAGTTGTTCTTCATTGTCAGCTTTTTGACTAGGCATTGATTCAATAAGTACCCAAAACTTACTACTGTACTTCCTGTGTTCATTTTCTGGTAGATCATTTTCTTCGATGAAATTTTGTGCAGCCAAATTAAATTTTTTGCTCTTTGCAGAACTTTTCAATAGGCTACTGGTTGCTTTCAGATACAGATCATAGGCTTCCTTATTTGAAACTTCCATCGTGTCTGTTTTGCTCAAATTCCTTTTTTGAAATGAAAAACCTAACAAATAACATCAGCAATGTGCCAAAATCGTTTGGTTAAGGAACCATTGACTTTAAAGGAGTTTATCACTCCCTAGAGCTTTCGAAACCCAAGAAATTTATTTTTTCTCCTGCATATTTTGCAACTGACATTAAATTTTCAAATTTACAAATGAAATTAAAAGAAAGGTGCAAGAAATACTGTAATTACTTGCAGTAAACAAATATAACTTCTTTTTTGAAAACAACTCAGTTTTTGGTAGTAAACAACTCAGTTTCATACAAACCAGTTCACACGTTTTTCTTTATTCCTTGTGTTTTATATTGAAATAATAATATTGAAATACCCTTGTTTTCGAATAATTTAGGTAATAACGAAAACAATTGTTGGAAAATAAAGAAATCTAGTACAGAAAGATGGACATGAAACCACTCCATATTCCCATGAGAATATTCGGTCCTACACCTCGTAAATAGTAGTTATTTCACTCAAGGTCGCTGCCTTTACCACTGCTGATTCCTGATGCACTCTTAAAACCTTTTCAGAAAATAGCTACCGTAAATTTAATACAGTGCTATTTTGTCAAGATCGCCCAAGTAAGGAAATTTGCCCCAACCCCCCAATTTTTGTGAAAATTGTAAAACATCATTAATGCCTTGTCCCCCTTTAGAAAACCTTTCTAACGAGCCCTCAACCATATTTTTATCGGTTTTATTTCTCGTGTTATGAATTTATTCTCAAAATTGGAGATCTGGGCACACTGTGCTTTGAGTATATACTTTTGATATTCCCCAAGTTTTTCATCAGGTGTTTCTGCCTCTTGTAGTGCCTTTAAACCTTTCTCGATGCATTCTCATATCTCCACGGTGCTCTTCAGATAATTTGCAACGCATACCAATTCGTGGAGGCTATCGTGCGTGCTCATGCCAAGAAAATCTGTGGAGAAGCTAGTGACGAAATACGTCAAGAACATCCTTCAATTCTAAATCTACAAAAACAATCTTTGACACTGAACAATAAACTGAAACTTTTGAGAGAAATCGATCAAGAAATATTTCTAGAAATTAAAGAGGAGGATATCGAAGATGAGGTTTTTCAATGTGAAGAGCTTCAATCTGAAATACACGGAATTATTGTTGAAATTGCAGCAAAAATTTCAGCTTTAAAAACTGAGAATTTTGCCACATCTTCCAGTTTACAACCAGTTTTGTCTGTTGCTTCAGGCTCTAATAGTTCCGAAAGTGCAGCTAAACTGCCAAAAATTCATTTGCCAAAATGTTTTGGTGATCCAAAGAAATGGCAAGAATGGTGGGACTCGTTCGAAATTATTCATAACAGCCAAAGTTTGTCAGCTACCAATAAATTCCGGCATTTAAAATCTCTCTTATAAGGCGCAGCAGCAAAATCAATTTCAGGTATTCAGGTCACATGAGCAAATTATGCGGAAGCGATTGATATTCTTCAAGATCGTTTTGCACAAAAGCAAACTATCATCGATGCTCACATGGAATGTTTGACAAATTTACCCCAAGTATCCTCAGAAAAAGATCTAAAAAATCTCAGAAAGTTATATGACGAATTGGAGGTAAATATAAGAAGTCTAAAATGTCTTGAAGTGGATTTGAAGCAATATGGAGCTTTGTTAATGCCCATGGTCATGAAAAAGATTCCAGAGGAAATTCAATTACTGATCACCAGGAAGATCAGTAAAGATGAATGGAGGCTAGAAAATGTTTTGGAAGTTTTCAAATCAGAGATGGAAGCCAGGGAACAGTGTGGGCAGTCAACCACACAGAAGAATTTAGGCCAAAACAAACCAAATCAAAATGGAAGCCCCATTAACTACACAACATCTGCCTTAGTAAACAGTGGGGGACAAATAACTTGTTCTTATTGCAAGGGACCGCATCCTTCAGCAAAATGCAATATTGTTTCCAATCCACAAGCAAGAAAGGAAATCTTAACAAAACAAGGTCGTTGTTTTGTGTGTTTAAAGAAAGGGCATCTTTCCAGAAATTGTATGAGCAATATTTGGTGCTTTCACTGTAAACAAAGACACCATGCAAGTCTTTGCGTAAACAATGCACCTCAATTCGCCACTCATGCAAGCAATCTTTCAATGCCTGCTAATTCGCCTAATCCTCTGCAGTCAACCAATAATCAATATCAGTTACGGCCCGAGGAAAGCAAAGGAAATCAAGCAGTGCAAACATCAGGAAATGTTGGCCCGTCTACTACAACAATGTTTGTTGACATCAAAAATTCTGTCTTGTTACAGACGGCCAAAGGGTTTATTTTGATGGCTCAAAATCCCGAACAATC
Organism: Aurelia aurita complex sp. Pacific; assembly: GCA_004194395.1. NCBI lineage: Eukaryota > Metazoa > Cnidaria > Scyphozoa > Semaeostomeae > Ulmaridae > Aurelia > Aurelia aurita complex sp. Pacific. The sequence goes on from REGL01002102.1 coordinate 21,844, forward strand.
TACCGTTGCACGTTTGATATGCGACTCTGGAAGTCAACGGTCTGATATCTCAGAGCGGCTCAGGGACTCTTTAGCCCTTCCAACAGTTTCTCGCGAAACTTTGACGATAAATGCATTTGGAGAAGATACTGGAAAATTGCAAAATTGCGCTATTACCCAATTTTGCATGAGAAGTCCGTACAACAGCTTGAATATGTACGTAAATGCCTATGTTGTGCCTGTTGTCTGTGCGACGACTTTATTTTGCAGGCCAGCAGGTTAAGTAATCTGCGGGTCAAACACGAAAGCAAACATGTGGGTCACCATCAGGGCCAAGGGCCCAATACAAAGATGTATGTGTGGTGTTTGGTATTTTAGGCCGTGAAATTGTCAAAGGCCAATCCCTTGGATGATTTTGATCTCTGCTTGGACCATCACAATATTTTTCAAATGTTTTGACAAGCTTTTGTTTCAATATCTTTCAATCATGGGATCCATATTCGTGCGTGGCATTGAAATGCTTTGTGCCAAAGAATGTCCTGCTGTTCAAATCGTGAACAAAGCCAATCTAAAAATGCAGTGGGCGTATAGATTGATCACATGAGTCTCAGTTTTCCGCACTGAATTGGATGATGAAGTGAAAGTATAAACATCAGATTGAAAATACGGAACAAAGACAAGGAATCTATGTCTAATAATTGCGAATCGCGACTGATTCGTTAATTTCAATGGTTGAGTTGCTGGAACATTTTAGATGGATTTGGAAATTCTCTTGATATTGTTTGATAAAATTGGTTGATAAATTTGGTTGATAACGTTGCGAGGATACATGAACTAACTATTATTCAGCACATTTGATTATTCATTTCTCAATTCTACACCATGTGCCTTGTAAGTATTTGCAGGGGGAGGAGACATTCTTAATCTCGATTCGGTGGCTCCCAAAATCAAATAATAATAATTTGAACATAATCTGAAACTGAAAGTAGGTAGGGAGACTAATTCAAACATAGTNGATTCGTTAATTTCAATGGTTGAGTTGCTGGAACATTTTAGATGGATTTGGAAATTCTCTTGATATTGTTTGATAAAATTGGTTGATAAATTTGGTTGATAACGTTGCGAGGATACATGAACTAACTATTATTCAGCACATTTGATTATTCATTTCTCAATTCTACACCATGTGCCTTGTAAGTATTTGCAGGGGGAGGAGACATTCTTAATCTCGATTCGGTGGCTCCCAAAATCAAATAATAATAATTTGAACATAATCTGAAACTGAAAGTAGGTAGGGAGACTAATTCAAACATAGTCATTCAACTCTCCAATTCGTCCGCGAGTTCTCGATTTTAATGGGGCCTAGTTCCTGCCTAAAGACTCGGAGATAGAGATGCAGATGATGCGATTTGGCTTGACTATTTCTGTCAATCAGATGACGATAATTTGTTGTACTGTTATCTAAACTCATTACGGGATGTGCTTGACGTAGCCAATACATTTCCAGCTCTTTCATGACATGTCTGGAGGCCACTGAGCCAATGGCCCTTGGTGGTGACCCGCATATTTGCTTTCGTGTTTGACCAGCAGATTACTTGACCTGCTGGCCTGCAGAATAAAGTCGTTGAAAACTAAACGATAGATCAATATGATCTCTTTTCTGGGCTAATGACATTGTCATAATATCTGAAACAAAGGAGGGCTTGTAACATTCATTAGAAAGACTTCAGGNGCCTGCAGAATAAAGTCGTTGAAAACTAAACGATAGATCAATATGATCTCTTTTCTGGGCTAATGACATTGTCATAATATCTGAAACAAAGGAGGGCTTGTAACATTCATTAGAAAGACTTCAGGAGTTTTGTGAGTCAAATAACTTGAAAGTGAACGTTGGTAAGACAAAATGTATGATTTTTAATAAAGGGGGCAGGACGTTTCAAAGCGATTGACTGCTTTTCAAAGATAAGTTGCTAGAAATCACTAGAAACTTTAGTTATCTAGGCTTTTTATTGACTCCTTCTTTTAGTATCAAGAGTCTTCTGAACGACTTGTCCTAACGCGCTCTGAAGGCTTATTATAAAATGAAAAATTGTTTGGGGGAATTGTTCCGGACGAATGTAGATTTAACCTTAAAATTATTTGATAGCCTTGTTAGACCGATACTTCTTTATGGGGTGGACGTTTGGGGCTGCTTCAAGCATGCTTTCAATGAAAATAACCCAATCGAGAAACTGAACGTGAAGCTTTGTAAAGATATACTTGGAGTAAAACGAACTACATCAAATGTTGCTTCTCGATGCGAGTTAGGGAGAAGACAATTACATATTTTGGGTTTCAGATCAACAATGAAAAATATACTTCGTATTTCTGAGGGAAAAAGCAATGAAATTGTGACACATGTTTACCGAAATAACATATGATTAGACTTAACATTGTCAAGTTGTGTAAAATACATTTTCTTCAGCCATGGTTTCGGCAATTTATGGGAGAACCAAATTAAAACTTTCATATCCATTGGTGCCACACATCAGATAAATCAACCAGTAAGAGATTGTTCCGATCAACATACCCTCTCGATGTTAAAATATCAACTGATAATGAGAACTTACTGTTCCTTTAAAACTGTATTTAAGATTGAAAAATACATTTCAAGTGTGAAGATTATTGAAAAGAGAATTTTACTAAGCAAATTTAGGTTATCTGATCATCGTTTAGAGGTAGAGGTCGGTAGATATCACAGGCCTAAAAAGAATCCAAAAGAGAGAATATACCTTACATGCAACATTTTAGAAGATGAAATTCACTGCCTTATGGCTTGCAATATAAATAGGGAAATCCGGTAACAACTATTTGGACAAATAGAGCAACAGCATTCTTTCTTTAGACATATGAATGTGAA
>REGL01002103.1:15263-27922 GCA_004194395.1 Aurelia aurita complex sp. Pacific
GATAAGAGCTTGACAATCATTGAAGATCTCATCTTGGTGCAAACCAAAAACCAGGATGTCTTCTTTAAAAGAATATAACATTACCTTGTTCTGTCATTTTGGTCCTAAGAAACAAATTAAGAAAATCAAAATTTCTTCAGAATAACTAGGGGGGCTAAAGCCCCCCCAAAATTACAGAAAAAATAACTAGGGGGGCTGAGGCCCCCTTAGCCTCCCCCCAGCTCTACACCACTGGGTGTAATGATCCAATACAGTAGTGCATATAGGTCGCTAGCGTGTTACTACGTTAAACAATTTTTGAATTTTCTTTGTTTCAAATTGAGCTGGATATGATTGAATACATGTGTAGGCATAATTTGGTATATATTTTAGATTGATATCTGCAACAATTAAAAACAAAGTATACACATTTTGTTGACTACACAGTGAAACGTTCGTTGCCATGGTTACGCTGCTATATCTAGGATCTTGCAACTTTCATTATTCCATACAGTATAGATATAAAGTCAAAGTTGCGGAATCTTGGCATCCTGCTTTGCATATTTTAGGATTGGCGAATAAAAGTTTGGTTGGGGGGGGGGGGGGATGGAGATGGAATCCACCACCCCCAGGCGAGACAGGGTTTAATTGCCATGCGGGTAGTCATTGGATGCGGTCACACTGCTGTATTTTCCCGTTGTAATGTGAATTGCTGCACTTTCTTGCAATCTTTTTTTGTCGCCAGAAAGTACGGCAATATAACGGTACAATGACACCAGGTCACACAGTAATATGATGTAACATGTGACAACTACGCAAGGCTGCGATTGGTTCATCCTCTAAAACAACGCTAAAACATAGCTCGGGATCTTGTTGTTGCCGTTGTTTTGCATCTGATTGTTTTCTTATAGAATCAGCTCTCAGGACCAAAATGCTGTAACGGCGTTATAAGTAAAAACAAAATGTGGTCACATATCACATCGTAGTTAACCCGTTGTTTTGAAGGTATACAATGAGGTAAAAACGTCTAGTGTGACCGGAGCCATTGTCTTTTGCTACCTGTAGTATTGTCTCTGTAAGTTTGACGTCTACTTGATAAGAATTTCGAGCAACATGACTTAAAACCTATTTGTGATGCTGAGTCATGAATTGCTTTAACTCATTTTTCAGTAGACATTACAACTGGAAGTCACTTTAGTTTTAAACTTTAAAATGTCAGCTACTTCAATTCTGGACAAAAGTGTTTTCATGTTTCAAAAAGTATCGAAGCAAAACAAAAGTTCAGGACCTTCTGATCAACCCTAACCCTTCCCCACAATTCAATGTTGGCAGGGTCGAAAGGCGGTTGATTCCAGCAACATTGAAACGGGGGGAGCACGCAATTGAAGACCGAAGTAGTGCAATTTTGTGACGTGTCCCAAGTATTTTGGAAAGTAACGGCAAATTTTGGCTCAAATTGTGATACATCATGCATGATTGATTACATGTCAGATCTACTAAGGCATGCAGGGCATCTTTTAACATTGTAACTAGTGGGCCATTGGCCCAGTAGGCCCTCTTCCTGGCCCAGTAGTGGAGTAAAAATCCCCGTTTTTGCCCACTAGTTTGGGCCCTTTTTGTTCAACTTCTTTTGTCGTTTTACCCCTTTAGTGAAATTGAGAGACATGGTCGCCCCACCTTAGATGTACCTTTCTATTTAAGCATTCTAGAAGTATTAGATAGACCTTGCTGTACAATTTATAGAGTGGTCAACCTTGGGTCTTCCATTTTCCAAAACTGGCAGACGGTGTTGTGGCGCAGTGGTGTAATCCTTACTTTGCAGTCAGAACATTCAGGCAGACAGGGCTCGATCCGATGTAGGGCCCCACCACTTGAACGTCATGACAAGGAGGGGTTGCATATTCGATTAGTTCTTCTTTGTTTCTACAATCCCAGATCTTGGCTTGGTGCTAAGAACCGTACTTCACCTTCTAACAACTCAGTTCTGGGCTGTTCTAAATAGCGAAATGGGGAGTTCTAAAACCTCAGTTTTGGGATATTTTACTCGAAAGTTTGCTGTCCGCAAAAACGTCCGAACATTCTCTGCAATGCTTGTCTGAGAAAATTTCGCCACCATGAACCAAATTGTTTTCTCTAAATGCTGATAATGCAATGCTAATGGTATTTCACACGGTGCGGAGCCCTTTCGAGTGTGGGCAAGGTTGGCAAGGGACCGCTCTCCTCAGGTCACACAAAGACAGCTCTTTGAATTCCACAAAAATCCTTTGAGAAAGCAACACAGGGGCAATAAGCAATTGCAAACTTCTCCCTAACCGATTTTAAGCATACCTAATTAACAGAAAACAAAATTTTTCGCTCGCATGTTTACAAAGTTTTTCTTTTTCCATCAATGAGCTTCACATTCATTGGATCACTTATATGAAAGATGTTTGAGGAAATCCTCGTCAAGAATTTATAAATGAAATGAAATTGGGCAGTTCTAAATTTTCCGTAGGATGATCCCTGAATAGCACATGGTCACGCTGTATGCTGTATTCGTATATTTGCACTATCTTTTTTGCCGCAGGAAATGGGCCCTAGTGGTTAGTTTGGCCCACTAGTCAAATTTCCTTAAAACATGCTTTGAAGGCATGGATACTTTTGTATTCACAAATATAGTAAAACAGTGGAGATTTAGTATATAGCTCCTCCACAGAAGCCATACTAACAGAGTGCAAATATTTCGAGATATTCTTTTTGTTGTATGAAGGATTGCTTCTAGAGCTAGTCTATTTTATGAAGGATGGCTCGATTTCATGGGATGAATAAAGAGATATAAGTTAATCTCTTTTCTTCCTTCCTAGATGCTTTGGATCAGCTGCAACTAGCTACGGTTTATCAAGGGCGATGGATGATTGCACTCCATTCTTGAATGGCCTTGAGAAGGACATCAAAACGTATTATGATGGAGAACTCCTCAGCAACATGAAAATATGGAATGAAATTGCAACAAAAGCAGCAAAGGATGCACAATCATTACCAAATGATGTTGCTGAAATGGATCAGATCTATGCAAGTGATGAGGTTAGCGAAGATGCTGAAGGGCGCCTGGAGAGAGCAAAGAAGCTAGCAATGCAGCAATACAGAGATATGATCATGCAGGAAAATAGAGATAGCAGAATGCAAACATTGAAAGATATGGCATCTCGCAATGCATTGCAGGATGAGAAAGAGAAAGTTGCTGATGTTGCTGTTGCTGTTGATGAGGATGTTGATGACGATGATGCTGCAGAATTTGATGAGAAGTAAAGCTATGAATGATGAACAAAAGTGTTATAATACACGTGGATACAATATAATATAGTATAACTCCAAACTTGTAGTGAGCTGCTCTTATCTATCTTGTAATTGAATTAACGATATTCTAACAATGATTAATCAAACTTTGCCGTAATTATTAACAAATTGTTCGTTAGAGTTAGGATGAGGCACGCTTTTCTCGCCAAAAAAGGGGCGTCAAGCTGAATTTTCATCGTGCAGGGGGGGGGGGCAGTTGCCCCCACTTGCACCCCTAAATCCACCAATGCATTTGATGGATAGTTTTTGTAACCTATGTTTCCTTTATTTTTTGGGATTCGTTCACAAGTGTCTGTTTTCCAACGCCACATAACTACCACCACCGGCACCCCAGTGCCAGATTGAAAATTTTGAGTATTTGTAACAGTATTGTTCCTTTTGGGAAAATCTTTGCTGAACAAACACCTTTCACTTTGTGTTAGACCGCTTCTTGCAAGTCGATTGCTTGCCCCTAAACATGGAAGCCTGGGTAATTTTGCAATGTGTCTAAGAAATTTTTTGAAATGCCATCCTCTGCTTTGGCTTAGAACTACTCTCCCAATCATTGTCAAGCATTTCGTGTGAATATTCTAACTGTCTTCATGACCTTTGATTCAAACTATTGTGGACCTTTCGAGCTCTGTCGTGGCTGGTCGGTCCACCAAGTCGGTCCACGAAGTAGGTCCATCCAAGTTTTCGTGGACCTGATGGGTCGGTCGGCAGGAGCAATGTAAACAGAAGCTGGTCCGTTACACGTTTGTTACGGATTCAAAGCTGTACCGGTACAGTGTAAACGGGGCCAAAAATTGCCCCCGGAGGAGGGGAAGTTCTCTTCTGTCCTTGTGGCTCCTTCATTTAGAACTCTCCCTGAGACACTCGATTACTACACTCTCTGAGATTTATACTGAGACTTGTAGCAAGTCAACCTCCTTCCCCAAGATGCACCACAATCAAAGATACAGTACCACCGTCATTTAACATCATGGTGTATGTATCTGAAACATTTTACAATATCTAAATAACACCTTAGACCTGCTTCAAGTCCGAGTTCCAATGCCAGTGTGTCAGGCATATGCCACTCCTAGTTTCTTGGAATATGAAACGTTCCAGAAACATTCAGAATATCAAATAATGATTTGAGTCGTGCAATTTTAGGCCTTTGGCCTCCCTTGATGAATTAACACATATGTCGAATGAATAACTGATAAAATACAAACATGAGTGCCGCCTTTATCCTCGTCCCACGACGGAATATGCGAGCTTATCACCGCTCTGACTTCTCCAGTAGTCTAGGAGTCACCCATTCTCGAAAGAAAAGAAGGATCTACGAAACAAATAGCAAAGCTTGCTATGGCCGCCCAATTAAATATTTTAATCTCCTGTTCCAACGATGAGTAAAGCGCGTCTCAACAAAGGCATCATAAATTATGCTCCCAGAAATCCAGAGGCGGGCAAGTGCTGTAGAACAATTGACGCCATCTTTGTCCAAAGGAAATGGAAAAAATAACTGGCCCTTTTATCACACAGTACAACTTTCCTGCCTAAAAACAGTCTTTGGGACAAATGTGAGATTTCCAATCAGTCTTCTTATTCTAAAAATTTGTCACAAAAGTCAAGTTTGTCTTACTTCCTATCTAATCAAAATCCTAAAGTTTACCTGCAAGCTGGTTCTAGCTTTGTCCGTCAAATTTAAGCACAAAAGACCAGCATCTCAAATTTTCACATGAGTGGTTCTACCTTTGTCTGCCAAATTTACGGAAAAAAGATCAGAAATTGCCATTTTTTACCACAGAGATCTTACCTTTGTCCGCAAATTTAAGAAAAAACACCAGGATTTTTCAATATTTTCACCAACGCGCTTCCACATTTGTCCGGCAACAAGTTATGGGACACTTGTACTTTCATGGCTACAATTACCACTTGCTTTCGAAAACAGTGTTTGGTAAAAACTACCGGTTTTTGGGACAAACATCATCGGTGATATATCATGTTCAAATTGGCCGCCAAATTGAAGAAACATAACAGCGGAAATTTGTCATAAAAAACGACCAGTTTTTGGACGAAGGTAGGACCATCGTTCCCAGTGTGACATACCCACCCTTGGAAATCTGGACACCGTGGTAGCAAGATTTTGCACTTTGTTTCGATGACCATTTTTTCTTTTGGAAAATGGGTCTCAAAAACATGTGCGCAAGTCAAATAGCACCTCTGCAAGCAAAGTCATTCCCGAGGCAAATTCATTGCAAACCAAGTAAGTATTCTACTACAAACTAATTCATAACTATATCTTCTTTGTTCATTTCTAACATATTTTCAAAATAACTTTGGACGGTCTTTTCATTCTGTTTCGTATACTATCGCAGCGCATCAAGAAATGTTTTAACTGCAATGATTGCACCTGTGGCCACATATGGTTTGAGCCACAAAAGTTTCGGCATTTGACAATGTTTACAGTCGTAAAATCTTTTTCTCTCAATGAATAGATATGCGCGATTTGTTCTGTTCTCCCAAGGGGAAACGATCTTGCTCGTTGCCATTCTTTGGTAGCTAAATTCATGACATAATATGACCTAAACTTTACTCTACCCGAAGCATTTTTGAAAAAGACACCTTGGTTAGGCTGATTTTAAGGAACAGTAAGACTTCCACAAGATTAGTTATAAATTGTCGAAAATGGTTGATAATTGACGATTGTCCACATTGGCAAGCGCCGAAACTTTTTGCTAACTCAACTGCTGTCTCTGAAAGAGTTCGTAAAAGGTTTACTTTATTTCACTCTGTTTAAAACAACTTTTAAAATGCATTATTAGACAACCTCTGATAACTGATTCTTCAATCTTGATTGTATACAACACAATGAATGCACTCCATCATACCCCATGCGGAGTATATACATCTTCACTGTGCTGGTTGCTGTGGATAAGCGCCATAAGGATTATACCAACCATAGTAGCTACCCGTCTACGAGAAAAAATACATTAAAGGGTACTAATGCAAATTATTTCTTTGTGACTGGTAGTTAGCCCGCACGCATCGTTGACAATCCTCAGGATTATTGTTGAGGCTGCGCGCAGGGGGAATTGCCCTCCATTTAACTCTTTAACTGGTAGTAGGTAGAGGAACCAGATTTGATGTGCTAACAGCTCCATGCATTTAAATTTTACAAATACAAAAATTAACTTAAAATTAACAATTAGTATTGCTTGTGTCTTCATTTTTCTTTGTGCGGTGAGGAAAAGCGGCAACATTGGCCAAAATTAGATAAATTTCATAACATCAAATCTGGAGCACAATTTCGATTCAAACATGAGAATTAACATAGCCTGCATCAAATAATACTACTCCACAGAAGAAATTTGCAAAATACTGCAATGTTGCTACTTTTGTCACAAAAATGGACATTCAAGAATTTGCGATATTGAGATTCAAAAAATTGTCCCCCTCCCTCTCACTTGCAAAAATATTCCAATGGAACTTTACGAGTAGTTGCATAATGGGCAGGAGCTCCGCAAAGTCTAAAAGTTTCATGGCCATAATCTTTCCTCTTGCAGAATTATAAATAAGGATCTACTAGGGGGAAATTTGCCCCCCCCCCCGACCAAAATAGAGTTAATGGAAAAGACTGATTCGTTGTTTTCGCTTGTGCCAATTTGTGCCAGTTTGTGCCGGCTGTGCCAGTTTGTGCCGGCTGTGCCAGTTTCTACATTCTAAATTGTCCGCCTGCTCAACCTGATAATAATGACCGCGGAATGGTTACACGGATACACAAATGTCTAAGGGGACACATTTGTTAGTATTTGGTCCCTACGAGAAGTTGATCCATCTATTATAAGGGTACCCTAGGGACTGGCAGAAAGAAAATGACTAGTGGGCGAGGTCAATGGAATTTATAGAGCATTTAAAGCATGTTTAAAGCCTGTAGATTGCGGGGAGACAGAATATTGGAGGTAAGTTGTATTATGGGAGATGCAAACGTGAATAAAAATATGCACAGCGTTTGAAAAAATATTACTCTCTAAATATGAAAGCAATAACATTGATCGGTTTTCCTTCCTAACAACAATGACATTTACATGTATCAGTAAATATTTTGTCCTCTTGGGAGGATGGAATCCCTTGCCAGGGGGAAATACATTTTCAACATCCTATGAGGATTGCACGTGCTAAAGTGTGTTCAAGTTAGAAATATTAAGAAAATTTGGTCGTGACTTTAGGGAGTTTTTGAAAGGATCTCGAAGCAACTTTCTAAAGAAAATTCCTGTTATAATCTGATAAGAGTGATCGATTTCAGCGAGAGAAATTCTAATATAATTGAAAATATTGTTGCCCCAGGGGGGTACTCAGGCATATTTAGGATAGGGGTGCTCAGGCTGGGGTACCACGCATCAACCCAAAAAAGGAATTTCTGGCATGAAAACAGACCCAAAAAAATAATTTTCCCGACCTTACATACCCAAAAGTTATGAAGTCAGTATCTTAAATCTGCATGAAAGTGCCCTAACAGATTAGATTTCTCATAATGTGTTTGGATATTTAATTCTTTTTTATTGTTGCGGAGCGCATGCGTAGCAACTTTATAGGCGTATTTGATAAGAAATGTGGGCGATGTGTGGCACACCAGCGAACAAAAGGACAATTTGTAGACTCAGCGATGCTTGTAGTTGGATGAAACAACAACAGCTAATGTTCAACAACAAAGATGTATTTGTGTGTGGGAGGAGAAGTTGGTTGATGCAAACGACTACAGAGAAACCATGGCTTCCTCAAAACATTTCACTGCAAAATGGAGAACAGAACCTTGGACTGTGCAGAGCAAAGCACAGTGTATCGAAGGCAACGGAATTTTGTCCGACTGGTAATAATACATTATTCGTTATCATCATATCAGTATAGTATTTATAGGGTTTGCTTTATTTTGCTACATTAAGAGGTAGTATTCGATCGGTTAGGCCAAATAGTTCAGTCCATCAATTACTTTCCAACCCATGTTTTTGTATTATTCCTCGCTTGCAGGGACTTCCATCTTTGAAGTGTGGATTGATTTCAATTGTTTAATAGCTATTCACTGACTGAAAATTCTTGCTATGACATGTTAATTTATCGTTTTAGGCCCATGTCATAGAGCTTGAACTCACGCAGTCATTGTAATGCTGAGTACAGAAACCAAGACACAGGAAGATACAATAGAGCAGATCACAGACTTTTCTCCAGAAGATCTATTGAAATGCCCACTGTTAAAAACCAATGCCATTGCCGATGAAGCTCAAAATCCAATTAGAGCTCAACAACAAAAGGGTACACTTCCGCATACAAAGATGTAAACAAGCTTATGGCATTTTGAAGTCTGACTGAGCTACATGTGAACTCTGGCAAAGAGAAAACTTTGGAAACAATGTTTTGTCAAGCTGCTAAATGATTTTCCATGAACAATATGATAAAACTACCATAACCATTTTCTATTTTGTTACTTTGTTGATGGCCAACAATACCAATTTGATTGTGGGAAAGAATGCAGCCAGTTGTTATGGAAAGTCGTTCAAAAAATTGCACCATAAGCGCCAACATGCCCGAAGGAAGCGGGGGCAGGAGGCTTGAGCCCCTAATAATTTCGAAAACAATGTTGCTATGTCACAAACATAAATCTAATTTCGTTCTCTATTGTGTTGGAAACAGAAGCTGTCCAAGCAGTAACTACTTCCTACGGTCTCTGTGCAACACTTCCTTGACAATGTTAACAGCTAGTTTTAGTACTGTTATTTGGCTGCAATTTTTTTTGTAAATTATAGTTTTCTCAATTTTCTATTTTTTCTCATATTTGAGACCAAAAAAAGTAAGCTAGAATTTCTTGAACCCAAAAAAATAACTGTAGAAATCATTGACCCAAAAAAATAATCCTTGCCTAAATCTTAGACCCAAAAAAGTAACCTGAGCATCCCTATCCTGAATATACCAGAGTACCCACCCTGGGATTGTTGCTGTAAAATTTAGGGAACAGTCACGTCAATCAGCGTGCGTTTTCAACAACTGTCACCCGGTATAAGCTGAAGTACTTACATTTTGTGTGGCTGCAGCATATGCACCCCATTGATTAGCGACAGCTGGATTATATGAATATGCGTTTGTTGCTGAAGATGATACGTCATTAGCACTATACGAGTTATTAGCATGTGACTGGTCACCCTGTGAATTTGCCGTCTTTTGAGATTCATCAGTTTTTGAGATTTTTGACGCTTGACTATCAATGCTGTCGAGAGCAAGAAAAGTTTGATAAGAAAATTAGATTGCAACGAATATCACGTGAAAAATGATACCGGGTGAGTAAAAAATTACACGTTTGGTAGGTTGTGTAATAAAAAGTACGTGGCCAATATTCAAAACAAATGCTGATCTATCAGTCAAGGACACTTGGATGCAAAAATTTGTTTTCGTAAAATCACTCATCTTTTAAACCCAAAAATTAGGATGGGAAGGGGTTTCTATGGAAAGGGGATATTCCACGTTCGATTCTGGTCCATGATTTAGTTTTTACCAACAGAAATACTCAATAGAATTGTCAGTTTCAGAAATAGTGTTCAAATGTCAATGAAGTAAATTATGGACATTTCATCAAATGTGGAATTCTCGTCCCCGTGCCAACCCCTCTTTAGCCTTGTCCATATTTTTGGGTCTAAAAGATGAGTGACTGTATCAAACAAAACTTTTCAAATTTAAGTGAGCCTTTGACTGATAGATTAACATTTTAATCCTGAATATGGGCCGCGCACTTTTATTCCAGAGCCCATCAAAAAGGGTTAAACTTGTTTTACCTAGTAGAGCATTTATGCATTTACAAGCAGGCGTTAGTATCGTCATGAACTTCACTGTCTGCATTAAAATAATCTACATTGTACTAGAAAAATGTCTCTACTTCCAAACTATTTTACTCGATAGCTTAAAGTGAATGCTGAAGTTAAAGCAAGTGTGCAATGGTAAATAGGCTCCACTATAAATAGAACAAAGAAATCACTCAGACACGGCATTGTTTCTTAGCAAGATAAAAATCTCATTCTTTGGCTAATCTTTGTTGCATTGTGTGCAACATCGATTTGAATGGGGTATTTTTAGATTTTTCTGCTCTCTGCAAATGCAAGCTTTTAACCTTGCACAAACCATTTATTAGATGAAATTTCACACGCCTATAAATAGATAATCTTGGCACGTGGCCAAATAATGCAAAAACAAAAACAATAGCTTGTGAAGGGTTCTTCCTTTGTTATATTAATAGACCATGCTTTTGATAATTCATCAAAAGTCTTTCAACGCATCCTCTCACTTAAAATGGTCCTTAACGGAGAACGTTTATAGATGTCTGAAAAACGCTAAGGTCTGCTTTCACGAATCCTGATAGGCCTTAGATTTGGCAAAATTCATAAATTTACATACTGTAGTTCAGTCAAAGCATGATCCTAGAAAAATGTAAGGAAAGGAAGAAAAATGAAAAACTATGATTACCTATTTTGACCCGGCCGCTTCTTTGCAGCAACGGCACCAGGTTTTACTTTATAACGTTTCTGATAGCAATCATAAGCATTTGCAATGATCTTGATATCTGTTCCTAAATCTTCAAGTATTTCCAACTTTCTCAAAAGAAATCCTTGTTTGAATTCAGAAGAGAGATCGTCACAATTTTCAACCAAATTGCATAATTGATCAAGACTTTCCACGTTCACTTTTTCGTTGTCTGCTTCAAGATCTAATAAATGCAGGTACAATTTCTTATTACCCTGAAAAGAAAAAACCAAAAGGATAATGAACGCACGATTCGATTACTCGAGTAAAAATAAATATTTCGCTCGCATACGTTCGGTGGAAACATCATTGAACGAACTTTTTGAGAGGATATTTTCGGGTGTTCCTTTAGATGAGAGATAAAGCAAGTCATCCAAGCTTCTTATACCGGGGGATTCAATAAAAACAATCCTCACTCGAGTGACCGATGCTCCCTGTACATAAAGACGAAAATAGTGGTTCAAATCCATATAAAGATCTAATCTGTTAATCCGATCTGAAATTATGAGGGAATCTCTCCAGAAAGACCCTTCAAGAAACCTTCAAAACGTGCTTCCAAAAAGGGGCCGTTTTCATTGACTCGCCTGGTATCTCACAGGGGTAGCTTTAGGACGTATCAAGAATGAAATATGCAAATTTCATCAACAAAAGACTATCCTCCATTTTACCAGGTGAGTCAGAAAAAAGGATCCCCGTTTGAAAGGTCACGGCTCCCTGGATATCAAGACAATGATATCGGCAAATATATAGTTTAATGGTAGAAATATTCAAATCTACTGTAAAATTTACCAGACTGAAATCGGCCACTCCATTCTGGAATTATCAGGGATTTTCTCGAGAAAGCCTCGTCAAAAAATCTTCAAAACGTGCCTAAAATCATGAACAAATTTCCCTAACATGTCTGCCATACAATAGCCTTACACCAATGACTTGTCGACGCTTTAGCACGTGCTATCCTCTTGGGAGGATCAACAAGTCCTCCCCCTGGTATCGATGACCTATTCTGGGGGATTCCATTCTCCCAAGAGGACAAAATACATGAATTTATGAGTGTCATCAATATTAGGAAGGAAATTTGCTCATTGTTTTCGTTCGTTTTTGCAGGTTTTTGGAAGGGGCATTCTGTAGAAAATCACCCATATCCACGGGAAGGGATGGCCGATTAAGGCCGGGTAAATTACTGAACCTAATTGAACATATTGGCAATAAAACAAGACAGCTGTCAATATTATTGCTTGATATTCATGGAGCAGTGGCCTTCCAAGCACGGATTCTTTTTTCTGACTCACCCGGTAGATAAACAAAAGTTTTTAAGGAGTATGCCTCAAGTTTATCCTCCTGTTTACCCATTCCTGTGATTACCATTTGAATTTAAAACTCAGAGAGCATTTAACCAAATGATACAATCTGTGACACATAAGCAATTGGATTATTGCCATTGACTCTGTCTCAGCAATTCCAAAATTCCTTCTAAAATTTGAAAATTTTCTCGTGGACACCACGTGCACATAAATTTGGAAATTAAGGAGAACTGACTATCTTATTGCAATATTTACTTGCACCTTTTAGCTATCGAACTATCAAATTACAGGGAAACCAGGATTAGTTGGTAAGAAATAAAAATAACATATAATTTCTTATATATCTGCTGCGGGGGACTGTTTTCCAACTCACTCCCTCCCTCGTGGCCATCACTTTCCTTTGCAGTTTGAAAAACAGTCTCCTGCAGCAGATATTCCCCAGTAGCGGATACGTAAGAAATTATTCATTCTTCTTATCTATTACCAATTAATCCTGGTTTCCCTGTGATCACATGT
>REGL01002103.1:28829-47933 GCA_004194395.1 Aurelia aurita complex sp. Pacific
CAAGTTAAACCTTAGAAACTTAACGATGAATTGTTATCATACGTGTTAACTCTATTTTTACATTGCCCTTGTTATTTTTACTAAAGCTGGATGTTTTATCGTTTTCAACAGGCCAGCAATGCGTTCTTCAAAGAAAGTGGCTACTTGTGTGGGTCCAACTTCTGGAAAATTGCAAACAAACATCAACATTCCCGGAAACATGTCAACAACCATACTACTTACAGGCTTCTTGGAAATGTTGATGAAGGGTGTGCACTTGATGAAGCAGGACGAAGGGAAGTTGAAATCCACAACAACAAAGCCTCTCTATATGGCAAAATGCTTTTGCACCACATAGATGTTGCAGTTTTTCTACTTTGAAGAACAACTAGATCTTGCGCGATCTTGCGGCAATTTAGAGAAAATCTGGGGTTGAATTTCTTGTAGAAAGCAAAATCTTCCAGGGGCTTCGCCCCTGGTCCCCAACGGGGGGCTTACAGCGCCCCCATACCCCCAGCTGGTTTGGTTAACAATTCATTCGCTTCGCGAATAAATTGTTAACGGTTTGCTTCCGAGGGGAATTTGGGAACTAATACCTAAACTTTTTGGCTCCCAGCCGCCCCTGTGTCCTTGATAAACCTTACACGATACAACCAGTGTAAAATGTCTTTGAAACGTAAAGAGTTGAATACGATTCCTTAAGGTTTTTCTAATATCGTCTTCGCAAGGAATGGAGCAAGTGATTTTGTATCGTTCTAATTCATTTGAATAAAACCTCAGGAAATAGTCAATGCTTTACCCGTTGAACAGTCTTCGACACATTTTAGTGGTCGTGGAAAATGAGCAACAAACAATTTGCTTTTAGCATCAGTTCTATTGGTTCTGATTGGCAAAAACTCCCATTTCGTTATGTCAGGCACAACACTGACCAGCTTTAGAGTACGTTCAGACGATGCAGGCATATTTGGAAAACAATGAAACATGTGACAGTAGAAACATTTCAGCTAGTGTTCACACGATACAGGCACAATTTGAAAACGGTAGGAAATTAGAAAGTAATAAAATCATTGCAATCTTCCCAAGAATTTGATACCCAGTAAATGTATCTATACTTTAAGAATCGACCAGCCTTGTTCACGATCACACTAAATGTTGCGGTCAGAGTTCCGTTTTCAACATCTAGCGTGTTTAAAATCCGCCGTCAAAAATGTGCGGTTTTAGTGTGAACGGGAGGCCTATCCATCACATGCTTCACCGCTTTCAAATTGTGCCAACAATGCGTGAACGCAGTCTTTAAAAGTTTGACCAGTTCTCCCACAGGAATTACCAAAGTTCTCTCCCTCTCTCTCTCTCTTGGTACCACCATGCCCATCACGGGAGTAGGATGTCATGGCCTTCCACTTTCTGCGATCTCTTGCAGCATTTGTTATTGATGCAAATGAATAGCACCGTTGACTGATAAAAGATTGACACATCTCCTCTTTTCCTGAAAGAGGCGGTTAGCCTGCGTGCTTCTATCTACCGATTCCGTTGAGTTAATACAACTGGTAAGTTCTACAACTGATGTTAGATTTCGATTGCTTCCGCGTCGGCTAAAGTTGGCTACAATTTAACTTTTAAAAGTAAACTTACCTTGACAAAAAGTTTGGCGCATTTGATAGCCAAGAATGATTTTTCATCAACCGAGTTTGTTCTGTCCATCTCTTCAGTAAGTATTTGAATTGCCCTTTCGTGATTTCCCGTCCTTCTCTCAAGCCCAGCTCGCCTCAAAGTAACCATTACCAAACCAGGCACATTTTCATCGAGCGTATTTAAAATTTCCCTTGCTCTATCAATGTTGTTATGGCTTTCCTCAAAAGCAGACCAGTTCAACATAATATTTGGTTTCTTTGTTAAGTGTATTGTACATGCTCGTCGATATGCATCACGAGTCTTAGCTATGCGCTCTTCAATGTCACCATCTATGTTTTCCAAATAGTGGATGTACTGCAAATGGATTGAAAGGGTGTTAGGGTGTGCGAATAATTCTATGCAGAGACAGTTAAAAAATTTTTCAAACTGTCAAGGCACAGTAACGTAGCTCAAAGATGCCCATTCAAAGGCATTTACAGAAATTTCACACAATAATATGGTCTTTTTGCACCAATGTATGTCAGTTTCACTGAAGTATCTGCATTCCTAGCATGTAGCAATAAAAGTATCATTGATTCCGACACACAACGATAACAAAATGTTCCTTAGGGAAGGGATGTAGCATGCTGCTATTAACAAATTTACACCGAAAAATAACATACAAGAAAATTGTCTTTTTTAAAACTACAATCACGTGTGCGACTGCCTTAAAATTGTTATCTGAAAGCACGGAAGATGGGTTCTGTTGCCTTCAAGCAAAGTGTTCTCTAAAGTGCGTTTGCTCTCAAAGTGAATGAACGGAGCTAAGTGGAATAATCTATGAAAACACTTACGCACGCTATCGTTTCTCCAGCCAAACAATATCCATGCACTTTAGAGCTACCTCGCGTTGCATTTAACCCCGTTTATTTCACTTGAACAAGAACATTTCGCTAAAGCTTGCAATATCTCACTTGCTATATCTTATTTCAGTGTCTCATCATTTGGTTCAGGCTGATCTTGTTCTTATTTATCGGATGTTTTCTGCGAAATCAGGCTGAAAGTGTTCTTAAGGTGTTCTTAAAATGCAGGAATTTAGAGTTTTATACCAAACAGCATGTTGTGTCTGCAGCAAAAAAAGACTGTCTTGTTAATGACAGAAGACAGATGATAACCTTCATTTTATTTAGCAAAGTTCAAACACATTGACAGTAGCTAATTCAGTAACTCATACCGTCCAGCTTTTTCCATAAGAACAATTTTCATTTTTCAGGCTGAATGTGTTCTTATGTCTAGGATACTTTTAAACCAAATTTCAGCCTGAGTGTTCTTAATCCACTTGTTCTTTTATGCGGGTTTTTACTGTAGTGCCATTCTATAACTTAAGGAAATTTTTTTCGAAAACTAATCAACTATCATAACTAGCGAAATGAATCTGTTCGCTTGAGTTATTGTATGAAAAATTAAGCATCGATAGCTCTTCGATAAGAACCAGACAATTTTGATAAAGACGCAATCATGAAACTGTTCGCAAACATTCTTCTTTGCGGCTTATATAATTTTGACTGATGTCAGATTATCATAGGATGTAATGAATTGGTCAGAATTCCCTTTGCATCATCTTTAGTGCAATCATCAAATTGAAAAAAAATCATTACCTTTTGCCAAAATTCCTCATAAAGTGCACAAGCAATCATACATCGCTCAAAGAGGACACAAATCCTCTTGTAGTTTCCTTCCTGCTGCTCGAAGTCCAAATATTCTCGCCAATTTCTCAATTGAATTCTTTCTAAAGGCTTCACATGAAAATATGGCCTCTTTATTGCATCTTCAAAATGCCAGCGTTTCTTGATGTCCTCCTCGGTCTTTTTGAATATTAATTCCCTTGATGAGATGATCTTTGCTCTAATTGCCTCTGTTTCGGTCTCTTCTTCTTTCTGTTATCAAAAATGGATTCATACGTCGATTCAACCTTGAATNCACCTTCAATTAGATTTAGTTTCCTAATGTATGAGTGAACAAAATGAGCAGCAAACATTGCAGGAGGGGAAATGGTTTCAATTGATGGGTTTAAAAAAAAATTATTTTTCATTGCCATGTCATCTCTCAGTTTTTTTTCTACAGGTGAAAGACTGGTTGGACATTACCCAAATCAATGAGGTTTCCAATTCATTTAGCTAAAGAATTTAGTTATCAATTTTCATATGGTTTGGAACAAAAATTGTGTCGAATTTGTACATTTCACTCGCAAAATTTTATGTTGATTCCACAAAATACGGGTCAAAGGAAGTAAAAAGCTATCATTCATATTACCTTGTCATTTGATTCTGTGAATAAGCCCCCTCTCTTAAGGTAAATATGACGCAAACAATTTTTGTTGATAAAAACATCAATTTGAGTGTGCTGATTTCGAATTTCAACATTAACTTTCAAAACCCGAAACGGTTTTTAGATATTGCCATTTGAAAATCAAAGTCTGCTCATAAAAGTATCCGGGGGGTTTGGGTAGAAGTTTTGAGTTTTGACTTCAAGTGTTTGGGTAGTAGAATGGAGATATCAGTACAGCAAGTAACAGCGAAGTTATGAAAGGGGTTCTTGACGTTTCTTTTATGGTCATAAAAATCAATGCTTCTGGTTTATGCCACAACCACAACGTTGTTAAAAACTTAACATTACCTCTTTGGCATTCTCGTTGTCATCATCTATAGTGTACTTGTCTTCTTCGGTATCATGTTCACCACCCTCCCGAATATCAGCGATCGGTGAAGTAGATTCACCTGGAGGGCCCGCATCTTCTTCACCTAAATGTACAAGAAACCAGGCAATGTATGCGATGAGAGGATCAGCCCTTTACATGGACTCTCTACGTTCATGTCTTTTCACTCTCCCACAACCTTAAACTAATGTGTCAGAACAACTGCGACCGAATTCCAAACGCTTCCAAAACAGATTATCCTCGTTACGATTCAACATGGCCTAAAACCTCTGCTACTGTTTTCTCACAACCACCGAGCCCAAAGAGTCCCCAGAAATGATTTTCTGAACTACTGCGCTGTAAGACAAGCTATCAGTACTTAGATAAATGCTTCTTCGACCAACTAAAACAAAGACTCCTACCTTTAAAGACCCATCAACAATTATCCTTTGTGCGCAGAATAAAAAGCATCACAAAGAGAATTTAGGACAAAAGCAACTTTTACATAACAAGGAAGTCGACTTCGGTGCCAGGAAGGATCATGGCTAGCAAAGGGTCTTTAAGTGATGTTCTGCTTCTTTAGATACACTAAAGATCTCATAAATTCGCTAGCTAATTCGAGATTTTGATCGTTACAGCAGATCAGTCAAACGTGGGGGAACTTAGAATTGAAAAAGGAACAGCCAATCAAATAAAGTAGTTCAAAATCTAGCATTCTAATTGGCGGGGTCAAAGTTGGTCTAGCAGAAAATTCTTTCGTTTTAAATCATGACCACGCCTTCTAGACTCTCGGATAAAGGTGGGCTGTGCCCTTTTTAGATATATTTGATGGTGTCAAAATATACTGGATCTGCCTGCCTATAGCAGGGATACTTGAATTTGAGTTGCCTATTCTTGAAACAATGCACTAGGTAGGATTTTGATATCATTCAAATAACGATATATTTCGACACACTACAGTTCAGCCGATAGATGTTCCTAAACCATATATAAGGGCAGTATAGATGCGGATGTAAGGGCATCTGACATGTAAGCAGGGGTGGGCCAGGAATCTTCCGACAGGGGGGCTAAAATGGCTAGAAAATGTAGTTTTCATACGGCATTTTGCCAAATTTCTTCCGACAAGAATAAAAAATGTCCTCCGACGGGGGGCTAGATGCTTCCGACGAGAGGGCTGTAGCTCCCTAGCACTCCCCTGGCGCCACCCCTGCATGTAAGGGCATGGTCTTAACCAAATACAAAGACAGTGTCTTCACATACGAACCAATTTGAAAAAATACGAAAAAATTCATGCTGGTTATCATTAAGGTTTCGCAAAAAGAATTGGATAAATATTGTCAGGATAAACATGGATAGAAAATAGATAGATACTTAAGATACTTAAGATACTTAACTTTAAGAGGCAGATGCAAAAAACGGAAACTTTTCTTAGCACATTGAGGCCTTTCAATCTTATGTTATCATCAGAGTGTGTATATAAGAAATATATATATAGTGTGTATAGAAAATATATATAAGGGCAAAGCCTCATATATGAATCCATTTGAAAAACAAGAAAATGTCATATCATATTTCTGTTGATAGGGCAGAAATACTGTTGATAACTATATTTGACTATTTAATTGGAGTTTTTGCATTTGCCACAAAATGTCGGGCAGTACTTGCACCCCTGAGTACTAAAAGGAAAGAAACAAGCAAACATGAATTTGGTAGGGATGTGTTGCGTTGTTACTTACCTGGAGGAGCTGTATCGGCAATAACAGCAGCCTTGGCATCATCCGTTAAAGAAACACCCGGTGGAATTGATTCTACTTCATTCAACAATTTTACATATTCTTCTGTTGTTAAAATTTCACTTGGTTTGCTATTGTTCACTAATTCTTTAAATCTACAAACAACAAAGTGAACGTCAGAGAAATTTGAAAGAAATGCAAAATGGCATATAAAGGCGAAGGTGTTGTGGCGCAGCCGTTTGATCATCTGATTTGCAGTCAGAACAGCAAAACGGACAGGGTTTCGAGCTCCCTGAGCGTCATGACAATGAATGGCACACTCGATTACGTTTCTTTATTTCTGCGATCCCCGCGCTTGGCGGCAAAAACCACAACTTCATCTTCACTCTCGCATGATATACCGTCAATTTCCAGGACTTACGGTCAAGCAGCTATAAGCTGTCAGATAAAGTTCAACAAAAAACTAATAAACAAAACTTATGGCCAGTTTTTGGCAAAATATTCGGCACTTTTGAAGACTTCAGCAATCACCTATTGCTTACTTAAAAGATCGGATCGGTCTGCATCTTATTTCTTCTTTTTTTACAAATTTTACTTTCCTAGATAGTAAGCTTGAATTAGCTTTTATTTCATGGCTATTGTATATAGAGTAGCGTCGCCCATTATGGCCGGTCGCCCATTATGGCCGGCTAGCAAGAGAAATTAAATTTCAGGGGACTGACGACTAGTAATGAAATTGCAATTGCGCGGAAAATCTTCGCTGACATCTGTTTTATCATGATCTGACCTTCACTGAAGTTTCAGTTCATTTTCTTTGAAATCCGACGAGATGGTTTGTGCATATCTCTAATTGATTCTTTCAAGTATTGCAAATTTCATGATTCTATTTACATTCCTTCCTTCTATTTCGTTCGCTCGGCACCTTGCAGTTTGAAATTTTTGAAATATGCTTTGATTTTTCAGAAGTCCTGTCTCTTTAGAGGAAATCTACAATGAAACCAAATCAAAGTAACTTCTGATTCAGATTTAAGGTTATAAAGTCTGAGTGCTGGTAATTGCTATTTTCGTCGCCCATTATGCCCATCAGTTTACCAGAGAAGTTTCCAATCGCTTCAAAATATCAAAATGCAAAAAAACACCAATTTGGGTTAAAATCTTACTTACTGACTTGAAAATCATCGAAACCCAAAAAAAACACAGCATTACATTAAGTTTTGTTTTCATTTTAGAAGCTATGCCAAAACCCATCCATCCATGCACAAGAGATAAGGCAGGATTTAGAATAACCCGAAGCATGTAATTCAATTGCAAAACCTCGAAGTTTAGGTTAATTCTTATTGATATTTTTGGGTTTAAAGTACCAAATGATAGACAAAGAACAGTAATTAAAGCTGTTTTTCTTATTAAAACTTTTTACCGGAGAGTAGTGTTCATTGTTTCTCCTGCGGCCATAATGGGCGACGCTAGAAGAAAACGACGTTTTTACCCCCTTCTTTAAAATCCTCTAAAATCAGTATATAGAGTTTACGTAAAAAATCAATACTCTGAGATCTTTTTCTCCATTAGTTGGTGATATAATCTGGCTATTTGGTTTTTTCATTAATTGCTCTCTTTGGATCTAACTCAGAACTTCGCGACGACATGGGCATAATGGGCGACACCACTCTATGCCAGCTATAATCAATTAATCAATTTAAAAAAAAATTATACTTCCAGGTGCGCCAAAAAAGATATGCTTAAAAATTGATAGCACATAGAGTGCTGAATGGATCGGAATGGAAAACTTCTGTCTGATTGCCAAAAGACCTGAGCATTTTTGTGATTTTTCTAGTGTTTTTTTAAGTACTATGAATGCAGAAAAATTCAACTTTATGGAAATTTATTCTTTGTAAAATGGCAGGAAAACGTCCTGAAACACTCCATCAAATCGTAAGGAAACTTCTGATACAATACAATACAACAGTACATTTTTTTACCGGTATCGGATCTTAACGTTGAATTCGTTTATGTTTTCTTAAAATGCGAGAAAAATCCTGCAATACTCCATCAGCCTTTCTGCTTTCCAGAGAAATTCGATTTATTCAAATCCATTAAGTACCTTTGGTGATGTGATTTTTCAAACTCTTGAACATTTTGGGCACACCCGGTACAAAATCGAATTTGATTTCACTTGCATTTTGAAAAGTTGACTTTTTTAATGTAAAAGAAAACGCTTTAATTCACACGGATGTGAAAAAGAAACAAGAATGGTTACGAATTCCTCCATTAAAAAAGTTATTGATCATGCTGAATTCGCATCCTCCAAGACATTCGGGTTGTTTGCCACATTTTGGCTATCATCTAGCGGGTGTCCCAAAAAAAAGGTAACATATTTGATTGGGGCTAGCGATAAGAGTTTAAGTTGAATCGACCCCTGATAAGTTTTGAAGTACTCTTAGATAGTTAACTTGAAGATTTATACCCTATTTGCTGATATTGGTGCATCAAGAGTTGGAATATTTCCAAACCAGAGCTTTTGGGGTTTGGCCTAACCTGTCAACTCGCTGTGCTGTGGAATCTCCTCAATTATAGCCAAGTACAAACAAGAAACCTCGTGCTTAGGAACATATTTTAGTGGAAATCTGACTCTGAACTTTACAATCAGATTCAAGAATTTAGCCCCAAAGAGACCCCTTTCTTGATTCTACAAAAACTTCAAATTACACCTGCCTGAGAAAAATTATTCATCAGCGAAATAAGTCCCGTAGTAGGCTTTAACACATAGACTATCTTGCAATCTTCATTGCTTGAATGAAATGTTATTTGCATCATCTCTTACGAAAATTTTACGAAACAAGCAATCGAATATGCCCAAGGGAACATAAAAAATGCTCATTCGTGCTTGGCTTGGTGTACTTTTGTAAATGCATTTTGACTGGAGAAAAATATTCCTTGGTGACTATATTCATTAACTTGTTTGTTTGTTTTCAGCTTTTTACGTTCTTTTCAAACGGGTACCCAAAGGACCGATCCTTGTCCAAAAATGTCTTTGACTGAGGGGATTCCTCTAACGAGAGCGTTAGCAGTTTGGCAAAAACCTAAAAGCTCTGGTTTGTAGATGGACGCAAATTTTGGCTTTTGAGATTTATATTTCAACTCTCGATGCGCCAATATCAACAAATGAGGTATTAATCTTCAAGTTAACTATCGAAGACTACTTCAAAACTTATTTTGGATCGATTCGACTTGTACTCTCATCGCTAGGCCCCAACAAATCTGTTACCTTGTTTTGGGACACCCGGTACAGTCTACGAATACTCCGGCAAGACCAATAAATATCCTACCGCGTGCGCCAAAATAAACTATCCGCCTGTGGCAGACCATGATATATCGTACACTGGACCGATTTTGAAGATTTATGACTTAATTTTTAGCAAAAAGCCTTAATTGGATTCTAAGCTTTTTTGCAAACCTTTTCGTTTTCAATATTTAGAGCTACAAGCAAGTTTCTTAAAATTCTCGTTGACAAAACACTGACAACGATCAAAAAAGTTGATCAAATTTTCTAAAGACTCGGCATGTTTTTGGGGGTGATTTGGGGATTTAGAACTTGATCAGTGTAAAATTCTGCACGAGTGTTATTTCAACGACTGGCCTGTTGCGAAATTCTGTATTATTTGCAATGAAATGCGGTACCAAACCGTTCCCCATATCACAAAATCAACAAAACTCTATGCTTACTTGGCCTCATGACGCTTCCCTGTTTGTCTTTTAGCCCCATTGGCACAGGAATTCAACCTGCACCAAAGCATACATATATATACGACTTATCTCGAAAAGGGGTATAACAAGTTAACACAGACACGGTGAATCGAAAGTACAAAAATGAAATACAGGGTTTATGAGATTGTATCTGATACATTTTGTTTCCTTCTCCCCTTCTCCCTTTTGCTTCTCGTATGCATTGACTTTATTCTCATTCATTTTGTCACAGGTTTGACGAATCATCTGTCTCCACTCAGTTCGGTTCTCTACTTTCGTCTGGACGATCATTTTCCAATGGCCTAGCCAGCGTAGTTACCTTCTTACTAATAATATTTCCATATCTTGCACACACGCTCTTGCGAGAACATCTTCGTTGCTGATGTAATGGTCCCACTTGCTAATTGGTATTCTATTCCTCTTAAATGACGCCGTTGAACTTTTCATTTTCTGAGATAGGTAAAAAGTCAAAACTCGAGAGATATGAGATATGAGATAGACAAAAACTCGATGGCGCAATCTTCCAAAAGCACAAAATATTGCTTAGGATGCATGCTGCTAATTCTTCCTTCATTGAACAGTCATTAATTACACAGCTACCAAGATAGCTCAAGCTATTGACATTCTCTAATTTGGTGTGATCAATTAAAAATTTGGCTTCTGCTATAATGCACACAGAGTCAGTTTTTGTGGTGTTGATAAATAGACCCTTCTTTTTTGTTGATCATTGTAGGCAGTTAGAAGGATTTGTAGGCCACCGTGTGTGCCATTGAAAATTGTGACATCATCTGTATATTGTGCCTCTCTGATGTATGCAGCGAGGACCTTGGTCTTACTCTTCAGTCTTCTGAGGTCAAATAAGTTATCATCATATCGAAACCTGGTTTGGATTGTGTGAGAGAGTTGTTGATCTTCTAGTGTGAAAGCCAGAGTAAAACAGCTGCATACATATGATATAAAGTGTGGGAGCTAGTTTACAGATTTGTTTACCACTGCTGTTGTATTCAAAAGGGTTTGTAAGTTCACCGTCAACGATGAGCCTTGCATGTACATTTGTATACAATGTCTTAAGAATTCTAACGAATTTCGCTGGACAACCGAGTTTGCCTAAGATGGCATGAAGGAGGTCACGGTTCACGGTGTCGAAGGCTTTGGTGAAAACGACGAAAGCTATATACATGTTTCTTCACTGCTCTCTTGACTTTTCCATCAGCTATCTAAGTGTGAACATACCGTCAATAGTGCTTCTGCCACTATAATATCCAGATTGAGATTGTGCATAGATCAGTTCTGCCAGCTTTTTGAGTCTTTGTAAGATAAAATCAGAAAAAACCTTTCCAACAACGCTGATGAGGAAAATCCTTCTGTAACTGCCGCAATGACTTCTTTCTCTTGTTTTGTAAAGTATCGTTCTATTGGGGTCAATCAAATCATTTATTTTCTGGTGACCAACAAATGGTAGCAATTGTTACGAGCAAGTCTTCAATCGGACACCAAAATATACAAGGACTTCTGCTAACATTGCATCTGGACCAGCACTTTTCCCTAATTTGGTATTTTTGAGCGCTTGATCCAGCTCGCGTTCAGAGATTGGTCATCTAATGAGTTATTTATTGGATGTTGTTCGATATCCTCCGCAATATTTAGTTCTACCTCTGTATGAAAGTGATTTACTTTACATCTCTCCTAAGATAGAGCCAATGCTTGCGCAACGGATTACAATTGATCGATTTCCAAATCCCAAATCACCACGACAAAGTTTTCTCTTTGTCCATTCATGTGGAGTCTTTAGAAAAGTTGATCGACGTTTTTCATAATGATCAGTGTTTTAGAAAACGAAAATTTTAAGAAGCCATCATATAGCTCTAAAACAGGAAAGGAAACAATTTACAAAAAAATCCCAGAATCCAATTCAGGCTTTTTGCAAAAGATTTAAGTCATAAATCTTCGAAATCAGCACAGTTTACGATTTATCGTGGCCTGTCAAAAATGGATAATTTATTTTGGCGGACCCAGTACCAATGTTCTATATCAGCAATCAACATTTCGCGAAAAGAGCAAAGATCGCCATTCTATAGCTTATACCGAGTGCCCAGAAAAAATGAGCAACTGCACTGGGCCTTACTCTATGTATACTTACTTGGTAAAGTGTTTGATATACTGTTGTGTTTGTGTTGACAGAAGACGATCATAGATCTTTAAGACGTTGGTCATATTTCCATTTGCCTTTTCCCAGTCAATATACGCGTCCCAGAGCTTGTCAGAGCGAAATTCCAGCCCTGCTGTGTCAACTGCCTCTTCAAACAAGCTAGAGTGAAACAGGATGGCAAATTGCGTTAAAAACATGCATTACATTGAAGGGTAGAGAAACGATATTCTTATATTCTTTCGAATTGACAATACCTTATCGTTACCGTTACCTTACATACTGGTTTGAAATCATGGGCTCAGTCGACTTCTGCGCATGTCAGCCAAGTGTCTATGCGCATCACTGATGGACACAATGACGTCATGTGACCACGAGGTGCCTTTGTCTGTCCGTCACCAAGATGATTCTGTTGTCGCATGGTTGGGAAAAAACAAAACCAAACGAGAATCAAATAGTCACAAAATCGAGCGAGTAAATTAACGATTGGAATTTCTCGAATTTGAAACGAAAGTCAGCTGAAATTGGAATGGATGATATTCACTGGATGTTGGTCAGCATGTCGTTTCCAAATATTCCGCAGATATCTGTGATAAAATAAATGTTCCGGATATAGTCAAAACGCCCATATTGAAAATAAAACTACTTCATTATAACAATGTTCATGATATTGCAATATATCATATATGCTATATAATATCTAATAATATATCTTATATTAAGCTTACTACAGATGAAGATTTTAAATCGTAAGTTCTTTTTTATACATATTGAATATTACAATAAATCTTACATTCTACTATACCTTCCTAATACTGTACAACACCACAGGGACGATGCCAAGGGGAGCGAAGGACAATGACTACTCCATGGCCAATAGAAAGGCACGCAACGTTGAACCACATACAATTAGGTACACTACGATTACGAACGATTAAAACCTAATGGATACCATATTAGATTCTGCCTAACATTAGATGTCGGGTCAGGTTTGTGAAGAAATTTAAAATGTCACGAGCGCAACTCTTCATTGGTTTGAAATCGAAAGTTTAGTGATCCAACAGTTTTTGTTTTCATATTACTATTTTTGTTTGAGTTGAAGGATGGTATAATGTATTATACACTATATTAATAGCATTGATATAATAATATCATATAATAACAATATAAAATAATATACACTATTTTATCATATCAATACATATCACAATAAGATGGTTGTTTACCCATCAAATTTTTACAGATCTTGCGCATCTCGCGTATTTACATTAACTCCTTCAACAACAGCCCCATAAAACCACAGGATGCCCACATTACCTTTAATTCAAAAAATGTTTCAAAAAATATTTTATTCAAAAAATACCTCCATTTCGTCACTATAGCGTGTGTTGTTTTCTTGTGCCTTAACAATTTGTTATTTGTGAAATAAATACAGCACCTTTTTGAGAGAGTAAAAGTAAATTCCATTATGCCACGCACCCCCCCCCCTCCACCCTACCCCCCGAACCAAACATTGCTATGCAGGGCTTAAACCATTGCAGTCAGAAGGCTGGTACTTGCTGATTTTTCCTAAAACTTAATGACCTACAATATTCTGAAAATTTTGTTCAAATTCGATGTGTCACATGACCATTAAATCCCCTTATTTGGAGAGAGGTCACAAGAGAGAACACTAAATTGCTTCTAATTTGGCCAATCCTAGTTTGATTTTGTTCTTATTAGTCTCAATGAATTGCTCTTGTCAAGACCTTTCATATGATATATACCGGGTGTCCCAAAAAAAATGTACAGGCGTTTGAACAGTTCCTGTGAGGAGCATTTTATTCAAAAATTTTCATTTTCAGTTTATGGTATAGATGAGATCTCAACTTTTATTTTGCAACCTCCCATGGTCAAATCGGATTTGCATTCCCAGAGTAATTCACTTAAACAGGAAACATTTCTGGGCTAGCCTGAGACGGATGGTTATTGAATTATGCTGCTACAATCAATGCGTAATTTGAAGAAAACTTTGAGTCAGCTCAACCATTGAAATGTATATTCTTAAAAATCTCCTGATCAATCAAACTATTATATACATTAGAGAAAATATTAAAAGAAAAGATGCATTCACATTTTAACAGTTCACAGCGCAAGGTTCTAGGACTGAAGGAACTTCAACGGTGTCGAGTAGTATATTCTAGAACTAAGGGATCTTTTCCACCCAAGTTTCGTTGCAGTTGTGATTGTTCAGTCATATTGGGCTTTTGAATAGTGAACAGTAAATTGCACTTTCATAGCTCTACAAACTTCCAAAAACAATGTATTGTTTAGCTACCTTAAAAGCTTGTTATAAATTACACAAAGATAGTAACTGCATAATCAAATAACTATCTGCCTTAGGCTACCTTAGAAATTTTGCCTGTTCAAGTGAATTACTCTGCAAATACAAACCCAATTCGGACATGCAAGGTCGCAAAATCTAAGTTGAGATCTCTGAAAATGAAAATTTGTGAATACAAGGCTCCTTCACAGGAACTGTTCAAACGCCTATACTTTTTTGGGACACTCAGTAGTTTGTTAATTTTATTTACATTTTTAGCTTTTGAGAACAATGATGTCATATATCTTCATGACGTCATTGTATAAATTGATGTGTGAACAATTGAAGATGAAAACACATTGTTATACTAGAATATTAACCATTTATTAGAATAAACTTTGTTTTCTTAGAAATATTGGATTTAGATCAGGTCCTATACATAACCTTATTGCAGGCTGGTATAAAGATAAATAGTTGCCTAACAACAGGTCACGTGACTAATTCGAACCTAATTACTTAATTAGATGCACATAGGTTGGAAATGCTATCTACCAAGTTACAATTTCATAACTTTATTGGTTTTGGATATAATTAGCCCCCCCCCCCCCACGCGAGGAGTGAATGCAAAGAACCCACGTGGAATATACTCTCAATGAGAGTTTTACCAGGTGACCAAATATTCTTCCACGTGCCAAAGGTTCATCTAGGTGTGCATTCAAATTTCCCTTTTCTCAAGACTATTCGTGATAAACCTCAGCAGAAAAACCGTAAAAGCTCTATTTAGCCCCCTCTCTATCAAGCCCCCTCTCTAACAAGCACCCCTCTTTAAGCCCCCCCCCCTCTGGAGTGTCCGAGATATACGCCCCAGGGGCTCAATCGAGCCTTGATGGTACTTACAGCACAGGAAACAGCATAGGAGGATGCTCGTTTGAATCTGCATTGTGAGGGATCTGATTACATTTTTAAAATGAGAGCCTCCGTAATATAGTCATAAAGCAAACAAACTCAATAACATCTCAGAAGTTAACTTTTTCAACAAAACGCTGATGACAAATATCCAGTTTCGGCTTTATGAAACTTGGAGCATTTAACTTTGGATAAAACAGAAATGTTTTCATAGTATCTAAAAGTATCAATCGCATATAGCTTTGAACGTCATTTGCGAACCTTATTAAAATCACTCTAATAACAGGAATTGCACTACTCTTGGCTTAAATTTTCTTTCTGCGAATAAAATTGAATTGAATTGAAAATGCTAAACAGCAATGGCCTATCTAAGGATTTGACTCTAAGATTCACATGGCAAAGATATCAAAGAGTACTTACTTTCTCATTAAGACGGTAACATCCGATTTTTCCTTGATATTTTGTGACACGAAATTCAAATAATGGATCCACAAATCTATACTTAATGGAATGGCCTTTACTCCAGACTTGAACACCTAAAAAACGAATGTAATTTCGCTTAATACTTTGGTTTGCGCACTCATTGCTATCTTTAGAAAATGAGAGGCATTTTACATGAGGAATTTCAGCCTATGCTGAGTTCAACAAGGGTGGAATTTGAAATCATCGCTTATTTAGCTTCGCATTAAGAAGAAGTCTCAACACGGACTGAAATTAATCACATCAATCATATGAATGAGGTTGCAAACAATGGCAGCAACGCACTGCCAATATTTCGAAACGTAATGATTTACTTCAACATGCTCCCAGCTGAAATTCTTTCTCCTTACAACTAAATTTTCAAAAGTCGGCAGGCATTTTCGACTCAGCCAGCATATCATGTCATAATACAAAGCAGCAACCCCTCTCCCTTTATGTGTTTATTTTTGTTCATTTTCTTTAAAATCATTTTTGAATTGTAAGTACCAGCCATAGTGGAGACCAGATAACCCAGTGTCCTTCCCCGCTGTGGCTGGTATATAGAAATGCATCTATTTTGTAGTTTTAAATTTTTTTGGATCAATAAATAAAGAATAAAAATTTCCAATGGTCTCAGCCTGCGCTGAAAATTCACCATGGGCTAAGTTGCCGACTACAGTTCTGTCCATCTTGAGTTTCAACTCAGCCTCTTTCTTGTAAAAAATGTGACGGCTTATGCAATCAACCGAGTTAAAATTCAGCTTGTGTTGAACTCAGCACGGGCTGAAAGTTTTCATGTACTGGGCCTCTTGATTTTTCAATATGTGGTAATAAGCAGTTATGAAGCGAAGTCAACTCTAGTCAATCTGAAACATCTTTAAGAAACAGGAAAACATGACAGATTGATATGGTACATAAAGGTAGAGAAAAAGCCTAATATGAAGGCCCAAGGTTAATCAGCAGCAGTATATATCAGTTTCCGGGCTATGACTTGGCCGTTATTTCAAACTATGCCCTTGGCGATAGACTGTATCTTTTATGAATTGTTAAAGGTTGAATAATTTTCATTGATTTGTTTGTTAATTTTGAATCACGTATTTGTCGACGTCAAGGACCTATTCTCCTAAACCACAAATAGCCATATGAATCTCGAAGAGAACAACAACGCCTTTATTTCTTGAAACATCTTAATAAATCTCTCCTCAAAGATCCTTCTCGAGTGCAGTATGTCAGATGGACCTAACATGAAAGTTGTCAAGCTATGAGTTTTTAAAGCATCTAAGTGGGGATGGCTCAGTGGTAGCACGCTTGACTACCAATCTTAAGGTTGGTGGTTCGAGTCCCCGCCCTGCCAAACCTGCTACGTAGAGCGAGGAGAGTCGCAAACTCTCTGTAATTCCCGGTGTGGTCACATCGAGAGGAAGGACCAGGACGCTGCTTCGATAAGCTTAGCTTCTCAGCGTCCTAAAACTGCCTTCGTATGGTAGGTAGAAATATAGAAAAAAAGCATCTGGAGGGTAGCTTTTACAACAACATCTTCAAGATTGTTAGATAAAAACAATGGGGAGACTACTGTAGTACAGTACACTCAGTGACCATTTTCTTCTGAGATACGAAATGTTACCTGTTTGTACAACTATGTGCAATATCAAGAATATCATCGTTTTGCTTTCATAGACAGGTCCCATGCCAGAAAAACCGGAAAACTTTTCCAGTCAAAGTTCTGAAAACAGATTTGGGATCGTTAAACATAGCAGAATCAAATTTCCGTTGGGGACATTTTGAAATTTTTCCGTTTTTTCACAATAGCGGCTTAAATGTAAATTGGCGAATTTTTAACAAAAACTTGTGCATAAAGCAGGCTTCTGCTTACATAAATACATGTTTTTAGATTGTATACGCTGAAAGACTATCGTCTTTGTGAACATTTGAAATAAAATCATCAATTAGCTCTATTATTTCATAATGGCGGCATAATTCAAAATGGCGGATTCCCAAAATTGTTCATTTCAATTAAGATTGCGCGCAGATTTACTTCTGCTCTAAAAAGAGTCCTTGGGTGATTTGGTATCANATGCGTTTTTATATAGATGAGGTGCAGTAGGACTATTTTCAGTATAGACAGGTCCCAGGCCAGAAAAATCGGAAAACTTTTCCAGTCAAAGTTCTGAAAACGGATTTGGGATCGTTAAACATAGCAGAATCAAATTTCAGTTGGGGACTTTTGAAATTTTTCCGTTTTTTCAAAATGGCGGCTTAAATGTAAAATGGCGGATTTTTAACAAAAACTTGTGCATAAAGCAGGCTTCTGCTTACATAAATACATGTTTTTAGATTGTATACGCTGAAAGACTATCGTCTTTGTGAATATTTGAAATAAAATCATCATTTAGCACTATTATTTCATAATGGCGGCATCAATTCAAAATGGCGGATTCCCAAAATTGATCATTTCAATTAAGATCGCGCGCAGATTTACTTCTGCTCTAAAAAGAATCCTTGGGTGATTTGGTATCATTTTGGAAGGTTGGGAAGTTTCAAGTAGCCCATTCCATCCAGTTTGCTTGGCCCAGTTTGCTATGTCGAGGCAGCTATGAAGGGTCATGGGATGAGAGAGGACGCTCTTACAAAAGGATTTGCAAGACTCGTTCAGCATAATTTGGAAGGCAAAAATCAACTCGAATGGGCCACCTTCTCCTGATCAAGTGTGTAAATCCATTGAAAATTTGATCCCACTATCCTGTATATTCAATGCCATTGCCTGGTCCATAAATTCCAACAAAGGCAAAAAGCAACAAAAGCTTGACAGGTAGCAAGGAAACATCTAAATTGCTGCACCATGCTGGCATTGGTATATCATGTAATGAGAATGTTGAATAACATTTGGGCAAAATCAGTGTCAAGATGGATCACAAGCACATGTTACCACAGTGGCGGATCTAGAGGGGCGCGAAGGGTGCTCAAGCACCCGTCAGATTTTTTAACTGAACATTTTTCTCTTTCAATCTAATTATTTGCAAAAATAATATGCATACATTTTTCTGCTACAAAATGAAAGCTCGCGAGCTGTCCGAAGCTCCGCATTTCTTCATTCCTCGACGTTATTTATCACTGCTTTATCAAGCCCCCGTCTCGCCTCCTCCACACTGTGGATATTACAACTCAAAACTCTTCTGTCTTAACTCCCCCTGGTTGACCTTTCCTACACTTTGCGGACTCGGAATCGATTGTCTTCTCTATAGCCAGCGCAACAGAGCACCCATGGCCTGTAAATCATCCGAGTTTGAGCACCCGTGGAAGTGAATAAACCAATAGCCTTGCCGCATCTACGGGTGCTCAGATTTGGCGGGAGCACCCATGCGATTTGAAAATCCAGAAACATCAAAGAAACCGAGCTGTTCGGGGGGGATTTCAGTGTCTGAAATCAAAGTCGATGATACTACGATATCATATCAAGGGGGGATAAAACTAACCAGGGGGAGCTTCATTACAACATAGACATAAGAATTACAGAAAGCAGTTGAAGGGGGGG
>REGL01002105.1:3744-32989 GCA_004194395.1 Aurelia aurita complex sp. Pacific
GTTCCCTGTACAGTAGTTCCTGGATCCGCCATTTCCTGGATCCGCCATTCCAATGTTCCGTCCAGAGAGCTCGAGAGATATCTCTCGAGCTCTCTTGACGGAATGTTGGAATGGTAGATCCATGAAATAGCGGATCCAGGAACTACCGTAAAAAGGGAACGGTAGACGGACGGAAGAGATAGACTTGGGGCAAGTCTAGGGAATGGGCCATTGTGGATTGCCCGACTTTCCTCAACAATGCTTACCCTTAACTTCGGTGATTGGCTCGGGGAAATCATTTTTCCGGCCAGAGCAATACACCTCCCTCTCGGCTGGAAGAAAGAGCCACCAGGAGGGAGGAAGATTTCGTCAAGTAAAGAGAATAAGGAAGAAGCAAAGAAATAAAACAAAATGGTATGGGAGGGTGGGTGATGAAATAAATTTTTTAACTCCTTCCTACCACTGTGATATGAAAGATATGGGTGAACACGGAAATGCATGTAGCCCTTAGATATCCTGCAATCCCAAGCGATCCTATGATTGGCTAATATCAACAAATACTTTTGACGTCATTAACTCAGGTTAAACAAGTCTAACCCCCATGAATCAATTAACTTCCGTTTGCTTTTTTTCAAAACCAAAGCTAAAAATATTTGTAGAAAATTTCTTCAGCCCTGCCAGTTTGACCAAACTTTGCTCTGTGGTTAATAAAGTATTTGTTGAAACTACCATTGAATTATTGATTCATTTGATCAAGGAGAATAGCTTCTTGTGCAGTTATGCACCATTATTTCTTTGCTTGCAGTGAATGGTAGAGTTGAGCCTGGTACATTACTCGCTGTCATGGGAGCAAGGTGAGTGACTTAGGACCCAAATACCCTGTCGACCCTGTCATGGGAATTATTGTGCCAGTGCCAGGGGAAATTTGTCAAGATACAGTCGTCCCAGAGTGTTTTGAATTTACCCAGTCTGGTTATATTTTATATATATTTTACATCAAAACACATTCTTTGAATCAGTGAGATCTTTGATTTGATTTGATTTGATTTGATTTGATTTGATTTGATTTGATTTGATTTGATTTGATTTGATTTGATTTGATTTGATTTAATTTATACAATATTGATTTTCAAGGGGCCCTTTAAATTTTAGGACTGTGTATTCAATTACCCTCCTCTAACTTAGGCCCCTACCCTTTGGGTGGGTAGAATATTCTGACCACCCAAATTCGTCACTCCTCACTGCTAACGAATAAAAAAGTTTGGTTCTCGACCTTCTGACTTTTTTGTACTTTGGGGGAGGAAACTTTCGCGGGAAGTAACTTTCGCATTTTCGCCGAAATTCGCGAAAGCTTATTCCCTGAAATTTTCTTATATGTGAAACTCGTGAAAGATTATTGTTGCAAAATTTTCTAAGACACAGGATCAAATATTAATGTAATCAAATCTTGATATTCTTCTTTTTCAACAACAACAACAACGCTTTTAAACTATGCTACTTCATACATATTTATGTACAATGCAGAAGAGTCGTCCAAGAGTAGAGGAACATTTGAAACATGGTAAAACTTTGATAAGAAACCTAATTCGTGAAAATTTGTTCCTGTGAAATTCCCCATTTTGGTTAGACTTGCCCCAAGTCTATCCCTTGGATCCACCATTCCAATATTCCGTCAAAAGAGCTCGAGAGCTCTTCCGGAATGTTAGAATGGCGGATCCAGGAACTACCCAAAAGGGCACGGTAAGGCAGACTGAAGAGATAGACTTGGGGCAAGTGTACATCTTGGTCCATTCATGTCAATGTTAATTCCAAAATTTCGCGTTTTTTGAAACTCGTGAAAGTTTCTTTCCGCGAAAGTTTCCTCGCTGAAAGTAACAAGAAGTGGTAAGTCACACTTTCTGACGGACTAACTACAATACATCTTCTCTGAAGTCATATTTCAGTTCTTAGGGGCAACCTGGAGCTTTGTGGAAGATTGGAAAATTGTACTGACCTTTCCAGGTCACAGTTGAAATTGTTTAGTTTCTTACAAGTCAAATTGAATTCAACTACGGGTTTCAGGACTTCCGAATTAATTTCAACTTTTGCATATTAAATTAAAATTGCTGTGGAAGATTTATTGAAAGGATTACTGCTAATACGATCTTTTCAGAAAGCTTAGATATTTACGATTCAATTTAGGTCATCATATCTCCTAGGGTCTGGTACATATCTCCCGTTTGCATAACATGATGATATTTCATAANGTTAATAAAGTATTTGTTGAAACTACCATTGAATTATTGATTCATTTGATCAAGGAGAATAGCTTCTTGTGCAGTTATGCACCATTATTTCTTTGCTTGCAGTGAATGGTAGAGTTGAGCCTGGTACATTACTCGCTGTCATGGGAGCAAGGTGAGTGACTTAGGACCCAAATACCCTGTCGACCCTGTCATGGGAATTATTGTGCCAGTGCCAGGGGAAATTTGTCAAGATACAGTCGTCCCAGAGTGTTTTGAATTTACCCAGTCTGGTTATATTTTATATATATTTTACATCAAAACACATTCTTTGAATCAGTGAGATCTTTGATTTGATTTGATTTGATTTGATTTGATTTGATTTGATTTGATTTGATTTGATTTGATTTGATTTGATTTGATTTGATTTAATTTATACAATATTGATTTTCAAGGGGCCCTTTAAATTTTAGGACTGTGTATTCAATTACCCTCCTCTAACTTAGGCCCCTACCCTTTGGGTGGGTAGAATATTCTGACCACCCAAATTCGTCACTCCTCACTGCTAACGAATAAAAAAGTTTGGTTCTCGACCTTCTGACTTTTTTGTACTTTGGGGGAGGAAACTTTCGCGGGAAGTAACTTTCGCATTTTCGCCGAAATTCGCGAAAGCTTATTCCCTGAAATTTTCTTATATGTGAAACTCGTGAAAGATTATTGTTGCAAAATTTTCTAAGACACAGGATCAAATATTAATGTAATCAAATCTTGATATTCTTCTTTTTCAACAACAACAACAACGCTTTTAAACTATGCTACTTCATACATATTTATGTACAATGCAGAAGAGTCGTCCAAGAGTAGAGGAACATTTGAAACATGGTAAAACTTTGATAAGAAACCTAATTCGTGAAAATTTGTTCCTGTGAAATTCCCCATTTTGGTTAGACTTGCCCCAAGTCTATCCCTTGGATCCACCATTCCAATATTCCGTCAAAAGAGCTCGAGAGCTCTTCCGGAATGTTAGAATGGCGGATCCAGGAACTACCCAAAAGGGCACGGTAAGGCAGACTGAAGAGATAGACTTGGGGCAAGTGTACATCTTGGTCCATTCATGTCAATGTTAATTCCAAAATTTCGCGTTTTTTGAAACTCGTGAAAGTTTCTTTCCGCGAAAGTTTCCTCGCTGAAAGTAACAAGAAGTGGTAAGTCACACTTTCTGACGGACTAACTACAATACATCTTCTCTGAAGTCATATTTCAGTTCTTAGGGGCAACCTGGAGCTTTGTGGAAGATTGGAAAATTGTACTGACCTTTCCAGGTCACAGTTGAAATTGTTTAGTTTCTTACAAGTCAAATTGAATTCAACTACGGGTTTCAGGACTTCCGAATTAATTTCAACTTTTGCATATTAAATTAAAATTGCTGTGGAAGATTTATTGAAAGGATTACTGCTAATACGATCTTTTCAGAAAGCTTAGATATTTACGATTCAATTTAGGTCATCATATCTCCTAGGGTCTGGTACATATCTCCCGTTTGCATAACATGATGATATTTCATAATGTTAAGATGTTTTGTTTTATTCAAATAGGGAGAATCCGGGTTATTCGATTAGAATTTCTTTATTTTATATTGCATAAGAGATTTTGGAGAAGCCATTACATAAGAGCTTTAAAGGCAAACTGTCATGGCGCTGATTGGGTAAATAAGACAATCGTCATGGCGCTGATTGGGTAAATAAGACAATCGTAAGAAAGAGTATTAGGCAAGCGCCAGTTATTTCAGTCACCACATAAATAAATTCGATGATAACGATATCACTCGGAAAAAATGCATGAATCCAAAGCATAAAGGCTTGATGAATACAAACCCACAAGATCTGTTGTTATTGCCCGGGGGGGGGGGGGTAAATAACTTGAGGATGGACGGGGGTCTGCCGCCCGGTTTTCAAAAAGCTACCCCCTTCTAATAACCGAAACTTGCTTTTGTAACCCACTTTTTTGTTTAATTTTGGCGGAAAACTGCCATAAAAAAAAAAAAAAAAAAAAAAAAACGAATTTTAGCAAAACTACACCCATGTTTATGGAAAACCCTCCGAAAAAGGACCCTTGTTTAGAGAATTTTGGGCCCAAAAACCCACCCATCTGGGCAGCACATACCCGTACCCTAAATATGTTATGTACCCCCCCCCCCGGGTGTTATTGATTTCAGGAATCTCCACATTCCAACGGCGTCTCAATGGCCCATGGTTTCCTCTCCCATTTCGATGGCTTGTTTTTTAAAATAGGCTCAAAGTCAGTGAACCAGAGTCTAATTTGAGGTTTTTGATTGGAAGATAGCTTTTGTACAGGCTGGATGTAATATACAGGTTTTAAGTAGCTCTTCAAATAATAAGGATTGCTATTCAAGCAAATTGAATTGAAGCCTGTTCTGTGTAGAGTACAGATCTGAAGTAGCCTAGCCCTTCTTCGGAGGCAAGGGTAGAGTTTGCTTTATCAATCAACTCCACTAATCTGTGAAAACATTCATGTTATGTTGCACTAAAATTATCAAATTAGGAGAAGATTTGTTTCAAAGTTGGTACGGGCTTGGACTTGCCCAAGTTGTCTTGTATGGAAGAATGAGACGACTTGGCAAGTCCAGTACGGACTGTATTTTGACTCACGATGAAAATTGTATGAGGAGAAGGAAGAAATTTCGTGTGCTCGTCAGCTCGTGTGGGCCTATCGTCTGATTACTTTCTTACATACACTCTTTTTTTCTTATATACACTAGTTTATTGCATGTTTGTGGATTTTTCTCAACCAAAGACCAAGGGAAACATCAACTTTTACATCTAGAGGCCTGTTCGAGACATTGCGGGAGCATGGGAGGAACGCTCGTAGAACATTTTTCTAGCAGCTGTCAAGCCACAGAAAATGTTCTTCCTATCAAAGAAAGGGTTTCAGTTAAGCGAAGTGCTGGAAATTGAAGAATGGAGACAAAGAGGATCTTGGAATTAGTCCGGCTTATAGCCGTAGGAACCGGGAGCACACTGGAGATTTTGCAATGGACAAGAAAGTGCCATTTTTATTTTCAGGAAATGGCCCTTTAGCTTGATGGAAAAAGTGACCTTGAAGTGTTGTGCCCCCAAGTTTGAGATGCTTCCTACGACCCTTGTCCAGTTTGAATGTGATTCAGATCATAAAACGAGTATGTAATGTCTCGTTCAATTCCTACCCTGATCATTCTCCCCCTCCTCCGAGCAGCCCGTGGCCAACAAAAGTTTCTTGCACAATTGCCCAGGGGCCGGGTACCGAGAGGATCCACATTCCCAGTAACTTTGCTATCAAAAGCACCTAGTATTGTCAAATGCCCGGGGGGGGGCGGAGAAAAATTGACAGTCACATGCTGGCCGGGAATTTTTATGAGCAAATGCCTGGGAGTGTCCGGGAGAGCATAGATTCCAAATCTTTAAAAAGGCTGGTGTAAAATTGAGTGACCTATTTCTTTGAACTGAATGACTTCAAACAAACTTTAGCTATTTCTCTAAAATTCTACCGTTGGACCTTTCTGAAATCTTCAACATTTTCAGAATTAGAGTATTTTTCTTCTTTTTCAAGAATTCCAGAAAAATTTTCAAAAAAACTTAAAACCATCATAATTTCTAAACTGTCTAACGTAACATAAAATAATTTCGAAGAAAACCATAGTTTATGAATGCCTACAATATGGTATCAAGCAAAAGTCTGTCACTCATCTGGTTTATGATTTAGAAATTTGATGACGTCACATCCTCAAATGAGTTGAAATGTAAAATACGCTGTTATTTCCAAAGATATTCAAAATTTCTGAAAAGTCCAACGGTAGAATTATAGATAAGTAGCTAAAGTTCCTTTCAAGCCATTTAATCAGAAGAAATGGGTCGTTGAATTTTACGCCCACCTTTTTACGCCGAGATAAAGATTTGGAACCTATGCTGTCCGGGAGGGGGGAGGATCAG
This sequence comes from Aurelia aurita complex sp. Pacific, assembly GCA_004194395.1. Taxonomy (NCBI): domain Eukaryota; kingdom Metazoa; phylum Cnidaria; class Scyphozoa; order Semaeostomeae; family Ulmaridae; genus Aurelia; species Aurelia aurita complex sp. Pacific. The sequence continues at coordinate 9,932 of REGL01002105.1, forward strand.
CACAGGAATTGAAGAGACATCAAGAAGAGCGATTTTCTTACAGTGGTGCTGGCAAGACTACCCTGATGAATACTTTGGCTAACCAAAATATCAGTAGTCTGCGTATATCTGGGACAATCAAAGTCAATGGACAGGAAATAGGAAATAAAATGAAAAGCATTTCAGCATATGTCCAACAGGAAGATCTTTTCATTGGTACCTTGACAGTCAAAGAGCATATTTACTTTCAGGTAAGTTGAAATTTTCACTCCTAATCTTTTCATTGCAATATTTGTGGTTAGTAGTAGACACTTAATTAAGAGGCATAAATACTATCACTATTTGAAAAAACTTTTAGCTATTCTGCAAAAATTCTTGATCAAGTGACAATTTTATTTTCTACACCTGATTACATGGAACGGGCTGGCCCGGTTAAGCGGGCTGGCTCTTCTAAGAGGCTTGAGATGACGTGAACGATTACATGGAGAAATCCAGCCCGGGCTGTAAAATAGTTGGCGCCATGATAGTATAATCTGTTCATAAAGCGCATGCGTTGCAGAATTCTCAGCCCGCTTTGCCGGGCCAGCCCGGTCAGAAATCGATTACATGAGAAAAATGTACAAATCTCAGCCCGTTTTGCCGGGCTAGCCCGGTAGGCAGCAAATTTCCCTGGTTTAAAGAGAAACTATTATGAAAACTTGGTCATTTTGCAACTGGAAAGGCCTGATATCGACCCTCGACCCTTTCTTTTTGCTGGGAATTTTCGAAAAAGGCTGAATTTTGCATGCTGCCATTAAAACACAAGAACCTGACACAATTGTTATTTAGAAAACAAAATTTGATTGCTGCAGTAACTTTGATCAAGTATAGCATCTTGACAAAGAGGCTCGCATTGAGAATCTGAAAAAAGATTGGTCATCGAAAGTAATGCGTTGAAGGTTGTTGAAGGTAGATTTTGGTGGAGGTCAATCAAGTTGTTTAGTTGCTTTTGTACAAAGTGCTTTTCGTTTCGTTTCAAGGAAGGAAGAAAGTTGTAACCAAATTTGTATGTGTATTTTGGTTGCTCATCTACAGTTTCAGTTTAAACCTGGAGTTGTTGGTTTAAAAAACGTGTAAAATTCCACCAAGTAGTATGTAAACTATATTCTACCTACAACCTCCCTTGCATGAACTACGCTGTACAATGCACTAAATCAATGTAAAATCAAAAACGATTTTGCAGGAATTTTTGACTAAATTTTTCCCGTTCCCCGGAAGAAAAAATGCATCGTCCTCTGCCGTTAATCATGACGTTATTTCAGCAACGTCTAGCAAAAGGAGTCTTAATCAAAAAGAGCTTTTTTATATCCATCTTCAGATGTTTTTGATTACAAAGTCCAACTTTGTAATCTAAGAAGGGGCTTCGATGTCAGGCTGTCAGAAAGAAAGTAAGTAACCCACTTCCGTGACGCTCGTTAAAGCGATTGATTAACGTTTTATCTCTGCTAATTGGCACTGAAATAAAGAAAGCGCACATAAAGCGCATACAAGACAGAAGTTTCCCGCGATCCTATAGCAACATTTGACGTCGGCTTATTTCATGTTAGACAGATTTGACACCATAAGATGGATAAATTACCATGATGTTTACCCTGGCACAACAACAAATTTACCCAGAATTGGCACGTTCTTGACTTCAGTAGCAGCTTAATTATGTCAAAACAATCGTTTTCTAGAACGAACGAATCATTAGCCACTTATTGATAGTACTCATTATGCAAATAAGTCAACTTTAGGGGATGATGTAACTGGTGGCCTGCACAGAGGCTAGCATTCGCAGCATCACCGAAGATAGAAGGATCCCCTTCCTACACAGCTACAGAAAGGTGCAGAATCCCAGCAAACAATAGACCTTTTAGCTATTCTAAAAGGAGCCTGGATCGAACGTTATTTTTATACATTTTTATACGTTACGTTCGATCGAGTGGCGTTAGAGCTTCTATCACTATTGTGCACATTCGAAAATTCTACAAAGTGTAGCAAAAGTTTGTTCGATTCTGATTCTTTCCTGAATAGTAAAAAGGTCTATGGCGCCATTGACTGGGGGAAGGCACGAGATCACACTGAACCAAAACATCTTCATGCATATCATTCTGCACAGAGGTTATCTTCGTGACTGCTTGTCTCAAATTAGATGCCCGCGAATAGCAACAATTGAAACGTTCTGTAGGGTTCTGCATAAGTATTTTTGCGTTATCGTAAATCTCACATGACATCTCATTTGACACTGATGCACCAATAGTTTCGTGCACGAACAAAGCAAACTAGGGGTAATGACTTTTGATTTTTGCATATCATTCTCGTTTGACATAAAGACCAAAATATTGCCTTTGAGGCGATTCTTGTCCTTATACAAGGCGCTCGATTTTCCATTGAAGGCGACTTTAGCAGCAACACTCATCTCTCTGACTGTAGCTAAAAACAGCATCTACGGTCATTTGGGGTTATGAAGAAATCAACATTCAGATATTCTTATGCTTGTTTAGCTCAGGACAGACTTTGTAATCATCCAAAAGGATCTTATGTTTCTTTTTGAGTACAGCTCTTAGTTCCTTAAACTTCGGAATCTCGCCAATTTTGAAATTTTTGGGGAGATGAAGTGCTGACCCTATTGTTTTGATGCGTTGTGTTTCAGCTTTGTTGAGAGCGAATCGACGTTGGGGCTCACGCTGCCATGCACAAAGCTAATTTGCATATTACATAAGTGAAGTAAATCGTTACTGCGCATGCGATCTGGAGCCCTTTTGGGGGGGATTCCTCGAGGCTGACAACTTAGCCTGTTCGTATCCCCAACAATATGTATACGTAATACGTATCCCCAAGAAATGACTGGTTGAGCTCAAATAATTTTCATAGCCAAAAAATGCCCCGTCTTGAACAGTTGTGGCAATTCTACGGCATATAGAATGACGTTTTACTTGACCTCTTTTGATTTTTTTGCCTGCTTGCCTATTTAGGTGACATTTTTTTGCACCTCAACAGCAGCTGTGCTTACCGTTGATGAGATATGTGCTTTGCCATAAACCATTAACAGAGAAAGATGAATTTACTATCGTTTTAGATTGCGATTTGAAACAATCTAATTTTTAGAATATCCATTTGAAACAGTTGTGCCTTTGCTGCGAGGCCAGAGTGGAAGGACTCTACAGAGAAACACACTCACATGAATTCAATCGATATTTTCTACCTACAATTATCGTAGAGTTACCGAAGTCGTCTTGAAGGAAATACAAAGGACGACCTGTCCCAAACAACAATTATCCTTTGTGAGACTCCTGTGACCTCTCCTCGCCGACCAAAAATCTTCCGGCTACGTAGCTGAGCTGAGACGTATTAGCAACAAGTTGTCCCTTCCATTTCCTTCAAGACAACTATAAAGTCCAAATCAATGATGTTTTATAATCTTCCTAGCATTTAAGACTTCATTGAGTAGACTTGCGCATGCAAAAATTCACCACACTCCCTCTTGTTTATTTTAGGCTTTGCTGCGTATTGAATCAACTGTTCCAAAGTCTGAAAAGTATGCGAGAGCTGACAAAGTCATGCATGAGGTACTATAATTTCTTTCTTATAGCGGGGATAGCTTTAGTAGGCCACTGGCCACTGGTTCATTCAACGATGGACCATTTCGACCGATTTCGACCGATGTCGACCGATGTCGACCGATGTCGACCGAGTTCGAGTTATAAAATGGAGATTGGAGAGAGCGGTTTGTTCTGGTAAATGGCGGAAGCAAATCTGGTAAATGGTTACGATGGAGCTTTTTACGATTTTTCTCTACGGGGCTGTTGCTTTCATATTTATGGTTGAATTCAAGAAAAAATTGCGTTTTATGAAGCCGAAAAGATGTCCCATGACTCATGAATCATGAATCATAGCAAAAGGGACAGTTGTTCTGTCTAACCCAGACCTAGCCTGCTACGTGTAGACTCAACATTTTATGATTGTAATTGCGTTTTATGAAACCGAAAAGATATCCCATTACTCATAAAATCATAGCAAAAGGGAAACTCGTTCTGTCTAACCCAGACCTAGCCTGCTACGTGTAGACTCAACATTTTATGATTGTAATTGCGTTTTATGAAACCGAAAAGATATCCCATTACTCATAAAATCATAGCAAAAGGGAAACTCGTTCTGTCTAACCCATACCTAGCCTGCGTGCAGACTGAACCGTTGAGTCTGCACGCAGGCTAACCCAGACCTGGACTTGCTCCAAGTCTCGCTCTTGATCAATAAATACGGGAAGGGAAAGGAGGGCAGGGGGACACGGGGAAATGAAGAAAGAAAGGGAAGAGAAGAGAAGAGAAAGGGCTAGATGGATTTGCTTTTCTTTCTTCCTTTCCCCGTGTCCTCCCCCTGTCCTCCTTTCCCCTCCCGTATTTATTGATCAAGAGCGAGGCTTGGAGCAAGTCCAACCCAGACCTCAAATTAGGCAGCTTTGGTGAGAAAGTATTCGTTATTTCCTTCGCAGTTGATCAATCAGAAAGAAGAAGCAGCATAAACATATGTTTTGCAAAGTTTCATGGAAATTTTTAGAAGGTTCATGGTGAAAAAGTTATATCTGCTTGAAGGCAATCTGTCCCCTTCGATGAATGAAAATAAAATCGATAAAGATCTCTATTGTATATTCCAGAAGTTGGTGTTAATTCGCTTTATCTAAAGAAATTAGGGTCATAGAGACTCAGTGATGCATGAATTTAGCTGCAGCGTAAAGAAGGTAAATAAAGCAGTAACCAAGGTCAGAACAATAGGGGACAGATTGCTTTTAATTGAAAGTAGGAATATTTAAACCCACAATTTCTTGTGGAATCCCACCCTCACAGGGGTATTTCCTCTTTGTCTCTAAGTATTGCATGGCAGAACAGGATTTGCGCATGCATGCACTAAAATTCGCTGCTGATTTATATTTCTACATCCTAGCTTGGCCTAACAAAATGTAGAGACACTGTTATTGGTGTTCCAGGAAGGATTCGAGGAATATCTGGTGGAGAAATGAAAAGACTTTCATTTGCGTCAGAGGTAAGTGATTGGTAATGCAATCATATTTTAGCGAGTTTTCAAAAACAGTTTCACTTTTTCGGTCATCTGGTACAAGTAATGGAGGCATAACATTTTTGCCTTGTTTCATATATTTCCAATTCTATATCAATGTTGAACCGTTTCAGTTTCTGTTCTCCGTCGAACACCAAAATTCAAGCATACCCTTGCGACACTTAAAGTGAAAACTTCTGCTTTGCATCGCTATACAATAAATCCCCGCATATAAGAACCTACTTTTTGACAACCATGCTGAAACAGGTTCTTATTTTAAAGGTATTAAGATTAATTTCAAGGTATTAAGGTTCTTATTTTAAGAGTGCCTTGCATAAGGCCCTTTAGAATCTTCACCAAAGATGATCAGCCCTGTTATTTGTTTTGGCAAAGTTATTATGTACTTAATAAACAATTCTAGGCTTACAAACAGCAGGGGATAAGATTCAAACTTTAACAGCCAACTGGGACAAAAATGAACTTAATAACAAGAATCCAAAATCAACTTTGCTACCCATGCAATAAGAACATATTTTTCATCAAACTGAAGCAGGTTCCTAATCACAAGGTGCATAAGTTAGGAAAAACAGCCTTTAGGTTCTTATTTTTGTAGGTTCTTATATGCGGGGATTTACTGTATTCGTCATTGCAATTTCTTTTCCAGATCCTAACAAATCCATCTCTCCTGTTTGTTGACGAACCAACATCTGGTCTGGACTCTTTTATGGCACAAAGTGTTATATCAGCCCTGCAAAAGATGTCAGCATCAGGCAGAACGATCCTTGCGACAATCCATCAGCCGTCTTCAGAAGTTTACAACATGTTTGATAAGTATGTCTTTGATAAGTATGTTTAAAGTCACACTCTGATGACGACACAAGTCAGAAAGGCCTCAGTGTGCTAAATCTTCTCGTTTTTTTGCATCCGAATCTCTTTACAATTTATTATTAAGTACCTTACCTACCAAAGTGAAAAAATGAAATGCTGTACGTCATCTGCTAAAAAACATAGGGCTCAAATCTTTAAGAAGGTCAGTGTAAAATTCTATTACAGTTTTCTTTGAATTTAATGGCTTGGAAGGAACTTAGAGTTTTTTGCTGTAAATCTGCCCTGGGAATTTATTGATATCTTGATTTGTTTCTAAATGGCGGCATTTATTAAATTTGAGGCTATGGCGTCATCAATTTTCTAAATCCTAAACCAGGAAAGCTATAGATTTCTGCTTGCCACCATATTGTAGACCTTCATAAACTACCGTTTTCTTTAAGGTTATATCACTTTTCCTCCATTGGTTTAGGATTTACAATGATTTGAATTTTTACAGAAATTTTCATTAATTTTTTCAGAAATAATTAAATTGCCGCCATTTTGTAGAAAATCAAGATATCAAAAAAGTCCACGGCAGATTTACAGCAAAGTACCATATGTTCCTTTCAAGCCATGCAATTAAAAGAAAAATGCCCTAGAATTTTACACCCACATTTTTAAAGATTTGAAAGATTTTAGCCCTATGCTCTGCTAAAAATGCTTTCTGCGGTCTGTCCTATTAATGGTTTCCCTCTTAAAAGCAATGTGGAACGAAAATAGGCTTGTCTGTGAATAGAATTAAGAAAACACTCAGGCACACCATCGTTTCTTTGGGTATCCATCGTTAATGATCCGTATGCAACTTCGATTTGAATGGATATTTTTAGATTTTCTGCTCTCTGCAAATGCAAGATTTGAACCTTTCACCAACCCTTTAAAGCAATATACTTCCAGATGATAAACTTTCCGAAATTGCGTATTAGTTGAAAAATTACTATGAATTCCTGCAATCATCTTGATATGTGATCTGTAATCGTGGTCTTTGTCGATTTCTCACCATTAGTTTGTGTTTCTTTTGCCAAATGAATAAAAAACGCTGTCAGGCGATTCCAGTGTACGTAAAGAGTCTTCTCGTCACCCCTTTCTATCGAGAAAAATATTTCTACGTAGGAGAGCTCTAAATTATATCGTTATGTAATCATTTTAATAGTTAGTTAGGCCAAATACTTAGCAGTTGACATCTTATTATAATGATTTGTTACTTATTTCTCATAGGGTATTGTTTATGTCCGAAGGTCGTGTTGCATACCTTGGTGATGTTCAAGAAGCCATACCATTCTTTGGAGGGTTTGTATGCCATTAAAATAATTAATTCACAGTATTTCCTCATCATGTCAGATCATCTCAAATTTAAAAAAAGTTATCATCATTATGCTACAAGGTGTCCCAAAAAAGATTGTTCGACGTTTGATTAAGTATCGAAAAATAACGATAGCATGAACAAAGCTCGTGGAAAAATAACCCTGTCCCTAAGATTTTTAAATAATTCTAGAGACTAGAATCTTGCAAATCCGTTGAAAATTCACTGAGTTGCAAGCTTTCAAAGATAGAAAATATGTGACAGCTGAAACCAGAGACATCTAATGCAAACGAGCTCCAAGATCGAGGTAAAATAACTTTATCCAATGTATTACCTCTCGTTAATATCAGAGCAAACCAAATAGGAAATCGAAAGAAATTCAATTCTTATGACCATCGTCAAAATTCGCTTAAGAATGCATGTGTCCAAAATACATCAATTGACGAGAGATGGACTCACTTTGAAATTTTGCTGTACATGATTCCTCAAAGCATCCATATGCAGTAGTGTCCCGCATATAAGAAACACAGATTTAAGAAACAAAGACCCTGATTTTAAAAAAATACCCCATTTTATAAGAAACTTATTCAAGTCTGAAAAAAGCTTATTTTTTATTTAAAAACTATGTGTTGAAACCTTGGAATTTTCCAGCTTTCCAGTTGAATTGAACTGAACCTATTCAAATGAAAACAAGAATTTTGTATGCAAACTAAGCAAAAAGCACCTTCCTGGGATAATTGTAGCCTTTTCTGTAAGTGAAATACAATTCAAAATAATATTTGTTGTATCACAATCATAGAACTCATGTCTGAGTCAATATAGAACATGATTTTTGTAATAAGAAACTTTATCCTGCTTTGCAAGTTTATCTCATTTTATAAAAAATGCACCAGACCTGAAATTAAAAAAGTTGTTTCTTATATTCGAGACACTACTGTACTTGAAAGTTGGGTTGTCATAGTTCCATTCAAATCCCATTTGCTTTGCTCTTATTCCGGGGCTTTTCCACGTGATATCTATTATGAGACAGTCTTTGATTTTTTTTCTTCTTAATTTTCAGTCTTGAATTTAACTGTCCTGCGAATTACAACCCAGCTGATTACTTCATATCAACATTGGCAATTGTACCTGGGGATGAACAAGAATGCCGAGAGAGATCTAAGGTAAGTCATTTCCATTATCTAGAATTTCCATTGTCTTAAAAATCCTTGCTTTCAATTTACGTAGGCTTTCGAAATTTTCCTGTAAAAAATCTTGTTGAATCACGAAACCGTTTGCTAAATATTGTCATCTGACACTGATGACAGTAAATCGTCATATAATACCAGAATGAAGAGAACTAAGAATGAATACGAAGGACTAATAATTTGAAATTGCCTATCAGAGAGGCCACTAATGTTTTCCTTTTGTCAATTTTTATCAGATTTTTGTGATTGTTGTACCTTTGATTTTTGTGATTGTTGACTGTTGTAGAATGTTGTACCTTTTTGTTATCCAGTCGTAATTATCTTCTTGACCTTTCTTTCCAAGTCAGTTGTGAATAGCTTTGATCATCGAGGTTCTTCATATGTGATTACCATTTGAAATTATGATGTTATTCTATCCTTAGAAAATCTGTGATGCTTTCGAGGAACATGCTGCCATTCGTCATAGAAGCCATCACGACTTTGTTTCCGTAAGTTTGCCCTTTCATCCTTAAAGGGAATCTAAGCATATATTAGCCTTTGATTAAAATAGCCGTGCATAGATAATAGGCCGTGACACGTGCCGCACCATATTTGGGTAACGTATTGAAGTCAACAGAAATTGCCGATATGTTATTGGCTAAAGTTTGACGGCAAGTGGCTTTAACCACTTTTGTATGCTTATAAGGAACTGAAAGGAGTCAGTAGTGATCCCTTTATGCAGTAGATGAATTCTCCAAGTCATTCCTAATCTAGCCCATCGCGTTATTTCTTACAAGGGAATTGCTTATTGCTCGGCTCTTACTGAAAAGTCAAGGATTTTGACATGAAGTTAGCACGAATTTTGAGCCTCGCCTGGGCTGAAATCTGGCCAAGTTGTGGTATATATCAATGTTTAATCTCGACACTTCAAATAATCTTATTTGGGATTGATATGCCTTATTGCTCCTATCATCTTTCACGAGTAAATTCTCGGCAACAGAAATGTATATGGCACAAACTGATGAATGACTGCCGATGAGAAACGTTACAGAATGTCATGATTTAGATAAGATGACAAACGTGCAACAGGACAAAAGAGTCATAGCTTTCTCGACGAACTTAAAAATATAGTAGTTATTCAGATCTGAAAGAAAAAGCTAAGGATTAAAAGGTGTAGAAGTATTGTAAGTCAAGGACCTGCCATGAAGATGCCGGTGGCCTAGGTAGCCTAAGTAGGTAGGTGGGTTAAATTCAGCATCAACTTCTAGCTAGAGGATGCTGTTGTTGACATTTTTCTCGATACCATTTCCAGATCAACATTTGATAATGACAATTTAGTCATCCTCTCTTCTGTTATTTCAAGCGTAAAGGAACGTTTTTTCCACATTTTCAGGGATCGGATCAAGCAAGTCTCGAGAAGTCAAGGTAACAAAAAAGATGTCGAATCATTCACTATTTGAAAAGTCACTCGATCGATTACACTCGATATTACACTCGATCGATTTTGATGATTTATGACTTAATCGTTAGCAGAAACCCTGAATAAGATACCGGGAATTTTTGCAAATTTTATCATTTTCAATTTTTAGAGCTAGAAGCGAGTTTCCTAAAATCTTAGTTTTTGAAAACACTGAAAACGATCGAAAAACATCGATCAAGTTTCCCAAATGATCGACATGAATGGACAAAGAGAGAACTTGTTCGTGGTGATTTGCGATTCAGAAATCGACCAATTGTAATCTGCTATACGAGAGTTCGTACTAAACCCCCAAATCCCCCTGAAACGTTTTCTCGTTGTTCATTCATGTTGAATCTTTGATCGACGTTTTTTGATCGTTTTCAATGTTTTCGAAAACGAACATTTTAAGAAACATGCTTCTAGCTCTAAAAACAGAGAGCGGAAAAATTTGCAAAAAAACCTAGAATCTAATTCAGGCTTTCTGCTAAAGATTAAGTCATAAATTTTCAAAATCAGTCTAGTGTACGATTTATGATGACCTGCCAAACGTGCATAGTTTATTTTGGCGCACCCGGTAGCATAAAAAGGCTGTAACTCCAGTTGAGCTAAAGGGGACTCTCGATTCAAACTCGTGCAAAAGCCAAAACAACGCAACAACAAACAATGGGCTTGATTATCGAAGGGTCTGCTACGATAAATAACAACAAATCAATCCTCTAAAACAACATAACTATTTCATCAAAAAGAAATAGAAATATCAAAAATATAAAAAATATCAACGAAATGTACAGCAAAAAATATCAAAATGTCTATTTACAAATTTGTTTGTCCTCGTCGGTGGATCTGCACTTAAGGTGGCTCACTACTGAAAATTTCAAAATCATGAAACAGTGGTATTGTGGTTCACTACCAAATAAAAATAAGTTAACAACACACAAAACAATTGGTTAAAGTGGCTCGCTACTGATAAAACTTTCACAATGATACACACTCTTGGTGTCCTATCGCTCATGGCCTAACAGGCGAAGAGCATAGGTTCCAAATCTTGGTTGGTGTAAAATTATATGACCTATTTCTTTGAACTGAATGGCTTCAAAGAAACTTCAGCTATTTCGCGATAATTCTACCGTTTGACTTTTCTGAAATCTTCAATATTTTCATAATTCAAGTGCTTTTCTCCTTTGTTAAGAATTCAGGAAACTTTTTGACAACGTTTTAAAACCATCGTAATTTCTAAACTTTTGGATGAAACATGAAATATTTTTCAAGAAAACCATAGTTTATGGATTTCTACATTATGGTATCAAGCACCAGCCTTTCAATCTTCTAGTTTACGATTTAGAAATTTGATGACATCACATCTTCAAATGACTTGAAATATGAGTACGCTGTAATTTCGAATAATATTCAAGGTTTCTGAAAAGTCCAACGGTAGAATTATCGCAAAATAACTAAAGTGTCTTTCAAGCCATTTAATTCAAAGAAATAGGTCATAGAATTTTGCACCCATCTTTTTACGCCGAGTTGAAGATTTGGAACCTATATGCTCAGGCGAAATTATGCCAAAACTGAGACTATTTTGCAATTTTTATGAAACGTAAAATAACTGGGGAACATATTTCCTCAGACTGTCTGGTATTGTAAACAGTGACTAAAATTTATTCATATTAATATTTAGCTACAAAGTTGGTTTCTTTGCACAAATGGGTGCTGTGCTATGGCGTTCATCCATGAGTAACAAGAGAGAGCCTTTCATTAGTACAATAAGAACAGTGCAAGTTATTGTGAGTCTCTCTCTATCCTTCTTCAAATTATTGAACTAGTTCTTTCGTGACGGTTTCGCCAATGAAGTATGCACGTGTGAGAATTTTCAAGGTATTTCTTAATTGCTGTATCACAACTCAGCAATTATATACCGGGGTGAGTCAAAAAAGTTGCATGTTTCACGGGCTGTGGAATTGAAAATATACGGCCGATCTTCAAAACTGAACTTTTAATCTATCAGTCAAAGGTTAACTCAGATAAGAAAATTTTCCTTTATAAAATCACTCATCCTTTAAGACCCAAACATTAGAAAAATGCCTGTAAGGGGCTTGTATGAGGATCGAGAATAGACCTTTTAGCTATTCTACAAAAGAGCCTGGAACGAGCGTTATCTTTATACATGAGGTTCGATAGAGTGGCGTTAGAGCTTCTATCAATATTGTGCATATTCGATAATTCTACAAAGTGCACTTTGTAGAATTTTCGAGTTTGCACAATAGTGATAGAAGCTCTTAACACCACTCTATCGAGCCTCATGTATAAAATAACGCTCGATCCAGGCTCTTTTGTAGAATAGCTAAAAGGTCTATTCCACATTCCATTCTGGCCCATGATTTATTTGGCATTGAAATCTAAATTCCATTCAATAATCAGTTTCAGAAATAGAATTTTGATTTCAACATACCGAATTCGTTTATCGTTAATGTCATCATTTATCACAGGAGATGAAGTATTAATGTGATTGATTTCTTGATATGATTGATTGATTGATTGATTGATTGATTGATTGATTGATTGATTGATTGATTGATTGATTGATTGATTGATTATATTTATCACAAGTGATGAAATGTTAATGTGATTGGTTACGTCTCTTTTAGATGATTGCATTGATTGCTGGATTGATTTATTTGCGGCAAAAGAACGATCAAGATTCGATTCAGAATTTCTCTGGAGCAATCTTCTTTACGATTACTTTTTCATCGTTTAATTCACTGACATCTGCACTGTTTGTAAGTACATTGAGCTTTTTAAATGTTGTTCTTATATTTCAGTTACAGTGTAGTATTTGATTTATCCATTGGCCTAGTGAATCGTAAATATGCATTCGCCCAGACGGCATTGCGCCACGGCTGCCTTGCAAAAATGGCTCACCTTCTTTGGTGTTAATCTGGGGAGTAGTTATCAATTTTTCAAAGCAATTTAACAAAGTTGCACTATTGGTTTTATTTCTGCTAGCCTCACTACACAAGGACCCTCAACTTACGCTCATCTCATTGAAGTGAATTGATGTTGTTGTTGTCGCTCCAGAGGGGTTATAGCGTCCATCAGTCTATCAATAGTGATAACCTGCGAAGATGTGATCAGTCTAGTAGTCTACGTTATGACAGTGTGAAGAGACAGGATAGGCCAGTCAGACCTAAACCAAGCAAAAATTGCCCGAACATGCCGTTCCTGAAAGCAACCAGGCAATAGTTTTCTTTTCATCAACTCTGTACATTGCAAAGTCCATTTCGACATAATCCATCGCTGCCTTATCTGGGCTGACATACCCTTTTTAGCAGTGATAGCAATTCGATTTGTAGTAGTTATCGATTTTAGTAGCCCCTCGTTTCTAAGAAAGCAACTAACAGTCTTCATTTCAACGTAGAAGAAAGTTTGTTTCATTTTCCAACAGTAGATATCAATGTGAATTAGACATTCGAAGAAAAGGGTGATGAAACTTGCAAAAATATAGCCACAGCTTCGAGGACCTCTTGGCTTGTTAAAATTTGCTAAATTCGAATTCCCGCAATAGACTCAACAGGAAATTACATGTTTCAGATCTCATAGAATACCACAATGGTTCATATCCAATCTAATATTTTCTGATTGATTCAAAAATTAAAATTGGGCACTTTTTGGGACACCCCGTATGTACACCTCGTCCATGTATTCAAACATCACGTTTTAATCTTACTTTCTCCCTTTCTCATTCCATGTCATTCCTTTTCTAGGTGTTTCCTGCAGAGCTGCCCGTGTTTCTGAAAGAACATAAGCTTGGCATGTATCGATGTGATGTTTACTTTATTTCAAAGACGCTTGCTGAGGTAAGTAATAGGCCAATATAAGCAAAAATATAAAACCTTGAATACTCTAACCATGGCTCTAAAACCTGACCCTAACTTTAGACGTATTTTTTCAATGTGAATCCAACCGTAACCCCAATAGACCTTTGAGCTATTCTACAAAAGAGCCTGGATCGAGCAGTATTTTTTGTACATTTTCATACGCGAGGCTCGATCGAGTGGCGTTAGAGCTTCTATTGCTATTGTGCACATTCGAAAATTCTACAAAATGTAGCCTAACATCGTTCGATTCTGATTCCTTTCAGAATAGCTAAAGGTTTATTGTATCAATGTTAATTCTAACATTGTAGGATATAGTCTTGCGAAATAAGTGAAACAAAATCGAGTCATTTCAATGTTTCGTAGTTTTGTAAAAGTATTTTTTGCGCGGTTTCGATGTTTTGCAGTCTATTTGTAGTTAACCTTCTGTAATTAACTTGGCTAATTCTTAGTCTTTCTAGACTTGCTCCAAGTCTACTCCATGGTCTATTTGCGCGGTTTCGATGTTTTGCAGTCTGTTTGTAGTTAACCTTCTGTAATTAACTTGGCTAATTCTTAGTCTTTCTAGACTTGCTCCAAGTCTACTCCGTGGTCTATCAGCGCTGATAGACAACGGAGTAGACTTGGAGCAAGTCTGTAGTCTTCCTTAATTCTTCTCTTTCTCAAAATTGCAGCTCCCTTGGTATATCATTGGTCCGGCTATTTTTTGTGCGATTGCATACTGGATGATAGGTGAGAAGCCAGCACACTTTTTTCCATATTTTTCCAAAGAACTTTAAATTTGCTGCTGGTATAAAGTTTCTTGGATTTTAGGAAAATTTTGATACCAAATGGTTTCAATAGTTATTTAAAAAGTTGTGATACTCTAGGAGTAACTTCATTTCATTTCTGGTAAAAGGGCTTCTAAAGTAACTAGTAAAATCTCAAAACAAGTTTTAACAGAGTTCGCACTCCATAAAATGACAACACATTTGTTAGTAGTATATAGTGCCCCAGAGTTTTTGGTGACCTGGAAAAACGAAAGCCACAAAAAGTTTCTATCTAGGAAGCACGGTTCTCAATTTTTGGAAACACTGTTGAGCGTTCGGTTTCTTATAAGTAGTTCAAATTAGTACTTCAAATTAGTACTTCAAATTTCACACCTGCCATGCATCGGAACGTCATTGTTTGTTCTGTGTTTGTTTTCATCCAACTGAGTGCATTCATAGGTGCGAAACTGATTACTCAAACTGATAAATCGATTTGCCGTATCAAATCTTAAGAGGGAATGGAGATGGATATGAATTTCAAACTCCTACCGGATCTTTTGGTTCCGTTGAATCTTCTTGAACAGAAAGTAACACAACCCTTTCTTTATCAAACAACCTATGACTTTAACCTCTCCCAAAACCTGCAGTTGATCTTTGTTGTTTCTTAATTTTTCAGGCCTAAAAGAAACATTTGAGCAATTCATCATATTTACTGTGGTTGTCATACTGGTCAATCAATGTGCACTTTCATATGGTAAGTTATTTATATTCTCTCGTTTGCAAATTAACTTGCACACACTACCGAGTGACCCCTGAAAGTTAACCAAGAAAGCATATTACACCGGGTGTCCCAAAAAAGTATGGGACGGAATTGATTGGCTCTAATGATGCGAATCAAGCTTCGATCAATGGCTAATCATTCTCAAAATGTCCCTCGATGGTTAACTTGAACATTGTTACCTCGTTTGTTGGTGGTACTTTGGGAGCAGAAATGTTAATCTCGAAAGCTCCAATTTGCATCCACCTCCAAACCAGAGCTCTGGCGTTTTGGCTTGGAAAAAAAAAAAAAAAAAAAAAAAAAAAGTTAACCAAGAAAGCATATTACACCGGGTGTCCCAAAAAAGTATGGGACGGAATTGATTGGCTCTAATGATGCGAATCAAGCTTCGATCAATGGCTAATCATTCTCAAAATGTCCCTCGATGGTTAACTTGAACATTGTTACCTCGTTTGTTGGTGGTACTTTGGGAGCAGAAATGTTAATCTCGAAAGCTCCAATTTGCATCCACCTCCAAACCAGAGCTCTGGCGTTTTGGCTTGGTCTAAACGACTTTTTTAAATACATCCAATTAATCGACAATGGCCTTGACAAAATTTGAAAATATTAGTTCATATTGCATTTTCGAAATCAATGAAACCTACATTTTCTCTCGGTGATTCAAGCAAGAACAACCTTGGATTCATGAGAACTCTTGATATATGGCGAAGGCATCCTGAAAGCTTAGGTTATGTCTGAGCTGCCTTTAGATTGGGATAAGAAAATCATGGAATCGGGGATTTAAGGTTGTGACATCATCAACTTTCAAGCCATTCAACTTGAAAAATAATGTAATTACTACTTTATTACACTGTTCTTTTTTCTTTAGGTTACTTTGTCTCAACATTGTCTCCATCGGTACAAATTGCAAGTGCATTAGGGCCACCATTAATGATGCCCTTATTACTTTTTGGTGGCTTCTTCCTCAAGGATGAGTAAGTAATGAAAGGCAGACTTTCGTAACAACACAATTAGTTGCTTTTGATTGAAACAGCATAGGTCTCAAATCTTTTAAATCTTTGAAAAGGTTGGTGTAAAATTATATGGCATTTTTCTTTGAATTGGATGGCTTGAGAGGAACTTAGGCCCGTTTTATAAGTCGTGCCGCGCCGTGCCGAACCATAAAAATTTGAGTTCGACTGAGGTTCGACTTGGAGCGCCTCTGTTTTATAAGGAAAAGATTTTGCCGTGCCATGCCGCGCCGAACCACAGTGACGCATGCGCATGTTAAGTATGGTTCGGTTGCACATCCACAACAAACAATGGCTTTTGTCGTTTTGCGCATGTGTGAAAATTTTGAGGCACGGCGCGACTGAAATTTGGTTTTATAAGTCGCACCAGGTCGACCCAGTCGAGAAGCCTTTGGCATATGGTTCGACTCAGTGTCAATTTGGTTTTATAGAGTCGCGCCGAGCCGAACCAGACAAAATTGTTCGAAATTCACTCGATTCGGCACGGCGCGGCACGACTTATAAAACGGGCCTAAGTTCCTCTCAAGCCATCCAATTCAAAGAAAAATGCCATATAATTTTACACCAACCTTTTCAAAGATTTAAAAGATTTGAGACCTATGCTGTTTCAATCAAAAGCAACTAATTGTGTTGTTACGAAAGTCTGCCTTTCATTACTTACTCATCCTTGAGGAAGAAGCCACCAAAAAGTAATAAGGGCATCATTAATGGTGGCCCTAATGCACTTGCAATTTGTACCGATGGAGACAATGTTGAGACAAAGTAACCTAAAGAAAAAAGAACAGTGTAATAAAGTAGTAATTACATTATTTTTCAAGTTGAATGGCTTGAAAGTTGATGANAGCCTCAAATTTAATAAATGCTGCCATCTTGAAACTAAGGAAGATATCAATAAATTGCCACGGTAGATTTACAGCAAAATACCCTAAGTTCCTTCCAAGCCATTTATTTCAAAGAAGACTGCAACAGAATTTTACACCGACCTTTTTAAAGATTTGAGCCCTATGTTGATTGAAACGCCATTTCATAGTGATCAGCCTTCGAAAGCAACGGGAATTCTCAAACAACAAACCAAACCAAATGAAGCTGCAGAAGATTCCCTGAAAGCAATGTGGCTAACTGCTGTGTTGTGCATGGGAAAGGGGTTACTTTGTGACGTCATTAGTATGTTTCAAAAGAGGGAGAGTATATGCACGGGAAACCCGATCGTGTAATATGGCGGCCTAGCTTACTTAGGTAATTTACGTTGCTGATATTTCCTAACTGCAATATAAAGATAGCAGTATTTGCTCTTTGAATTGAAGAAAATTAAATTCATGCCATAAAGTGTTGATTGTTTCAAAAGAGGGAGAGTATATGTAACACTTTTCTTGCGTGTTTTATTTATCTCATGTAGAAGCTGATCAGTAGGCCGTGCAATCCTCGTATAAACATAAAGTGTGCCATTAAAGAGGGCCTAACCATTCGAAGGAAGCAGGCATCAATTTGGTCTTTTCCGCTATTTATCTTTTTTATTTCAGTACTGATTAGTTTCGTGTATATGGCATCTTCAGAGCCTATACCTACATTAAAAGCCAAAAATTTCTGACAAATAAATTTCTTATAACAAATTCTCGAATTTGGACACTTTTACAGAAAGTTTGGAGGATTAAAAAATTATGTATTTTCAGTTAATTTATGTTCATTTTATACTAAAATTATCATACATTTATAGATCCTTATTCAAAATATCCTTTGGTATTACTGCATTTTTCTATTCTCTGTTCTTGACAGATCTGTTCCTGTTTATTTCATTTGGCTGAAATACATGTCATGGTTCAAGTATGGTTTTGAAGCTCTGCTTGTTAATCAATGGGATGGATTTGGTACAATTGGTAAGTATTTTTTATAGCATAGGTTCCAAATCTTTAATGAGGCTGATGTAAAATTGAGTGGCCTATTTCTTTGAACTGAATGACTTCAAAGAAACTTTAGCTAATTCTCTATAATTCTACCGTTGGAACTTTCTGAAATCTTCAATATTTTAAAAATTAGAGTATGTTTCTTCTTTTTCAAGAATTCAAGAAAAATTTTCAAAAAAACTTAAAACCATCGTAATTTCTAAACTGTTTGACGAAACATGAAATAATTTCGAAGGAAACCATAGTTTATAAATGCCTACAATATAGTATCAATCACTAGTCTGTCACTCATCTGGTTTATGATTTAGAAATTTGATGACGTCACATCCCCGAATGAGTTGAAATGTAAGATACGCTGTAATTTCCAAAAATATTCAAAATTTCTGAAAAGTTCAACTGTAGAATTATAGATAAGTATCTGAAGTTTCTTTCAAGACATTCAATCAGAAGAAATAGGTCATTGAATTTTACACCCGCCTTTTTACGCCGAGATAAACATTTGGAACCTATGCCATTTTTTATTCAATCAAAAATTGTACAAAAACAAGGTTCTAGAGACTTTACATATGAAATACAGTGCTATACTATGAGGGCGATACCAGGGGGAGCAAAAGTCAATGACTACCTGGTGGCCATTATGTAAATGGAACTAAATTACAATCAAAGGCATTGAGTCATGATGAATAGGCCTACTTTGCCGTTATCACGTGACCCCTATGTGATAAAGATCAATTATCACTCCTAACAAATTGAAAGGACTTGCTGTTGCACAATGTGTTTCATGTGATCAGTTTCATTTCACACGAACGGTAGCCAATCAGATGTGCCATCGAGAACCATGAGTCAGCAGATGTATCATGTGATCCATGTGAGAAAGATCAATTATCACTCGTAACAAATTGAAAGGACTTGCTGTTGCACAAAGCATCTCATGTGATCAGTTTAATTTCACACAAACGTTAGCCAATCAGATGTGCCATCGAGAACCATGAGTCAGCAGATGTATCATGTGACCCATGTGAGAAAGATCAATTATCACTCCTAACAAATTGAAAGGACTTGCTGTTGCACAAAGCATCTCATGTGATCAGTTTAATTTCACACAAACGTTAGCCAATCAGATGTGCCATCGAGAACCATGAGTCAGCAGATGTATCATGTGACCCATGTGAGAAAAAAAAAAAAAAAAAAAAAAAAAAAGATCAATTATCACTCGTAACAAATTGAAAGGACTTGCTGTTGCACAAAGCATCTCATGTGATCAGTTTAATTTCACACAAACGTTAGCCAATCAGATGTGCCATCGAGAACCATGAGTCAGCAGATGTATCATGTGACCCATGTGAGAAAGATCAATTATCACTCCTAACAAATTGAAAGGACTTGCTGTTGCACAAAGCATCTCATGTGATCAGTTTAATTTCACACAAACGTTAGCCAATCAGATGTGCCATCGAGAACCATGAGTCAGCAGATGTATCATGTGACCCATGTGAGAAAGATCAATTATTATTCCTAACAAATTGAAAGGACTTGCTGTTGCACAAAGCATCTCATGTGATCAGTTTAATTTCACACAAACGTTAGCCAATCAGATATGCCATCGAAAACCATGAGTCTGCAGATTCTTGATGTTTGGGAATACTCTATTTAAACATGCCATTACAACAGCTACAGCTGCGCACACAGTATGCCTTTAAAACAAGCTCTGATATGAAGATTTTGTAAATAATTTTATGAAATTTTATTCGGGTCACCCCGTAGATAGAACCTTTTCTGCTAAATTTGGATAAATTTTGAAAACTCAATCCAGCCGTTGTTATTTTTAGAAATTCTTTCTCGAATTTATACGGTTTATCGAGGGGAGCTTATGTTTATTCTTTGTGATATGGAGATAACTAATATTTGTGGTCCGAAAGACTGACATTGTTTCTACATCATCATTGCAATACAGTAGAAACCCGCATAAAAGAGCCTAGGTTTCTTGAGGCAGCCTGAATGCGGTTCTTGATTAACTGATGCCATACACAAGTCCAGCCTATAAGGTTCTTAAAAAGGTGTTTATAGTTGACACAGTGCAAACGTGTTTTAATACATGCCAGTGCATTCCTTCTTATGAACTGAAAAGTTTTTCAATATATCTCTTTTTGATAAAGCTTACATCATGAAAGATTTCTCAGTTTTCAAGTAAAGTACCATCGATCAAACTATTATACAAGAACCTTTAGGAATTTCAGCCTCTTGTGGGTTCTTGTTTAAAAAGTTGTAATCATGGAATTTCAGCCTCTAGGTTCTTATAAAACTAGGTTCTTCTATGCGGGTTTCTACTGTAGTGCACTCTCTCATGCCATGACTTTCATGTTGTACTGTTGTCTTTAGGTTGTCCACATAGCAATACCAATACTAATGGAACTGCAGCCACTCCTTGCCTGAGAGATGGTCAAGCTGTCCTGAAATTCTTCGATCTGGATGCCGTAAGTTTTTTACATATGATCTTAACGTTGATTATTCATTCCTACTTATTTGTTAGCCTGATTTCATGAGTCTTGGTTTTCTGCATTGAAATGAATGATGGTCATTGCTTCAAACTGATTTTTCGTAGGATTTTGACCCGTGCTTAGAATCTGTTTGGTTATGAGTTCTTGTATGCAGGAAAAATAGAAAAATCAGATTAAAAACATTGAACGAATACAAGGACTCACGTTCTCAGTCTAATTCTTTGTCTTTGTAGGCACTATAGTCTTGCCTCAAATTAAATGTCACCTGCAAATGCCCGCTAATAACTACAATAGAAGTGTTTTGCAAAGGATTTTGGCGTTATCGCAAATCTCGGATGACATCTAATTTGAGAAGGACTTTATACATGGAGCATGCAAACGAAACACCGCAATGCGACAGGAGCAACAGCTAATATGATGAATTTATTTATTCCAATATTTCGTCCTGCCATGCAGGACTTCTTCACATTACAGCCCTGAAGAAGTCCTGCATGGCAGGACGAAATATTGGCATAAAATAAATTCATCATATTTGCTGTTGTTTTTTGTCGCATCGCGGTGTTTCTGCCTTTAAACTTATTCATTTTTTCGTCACCGCAAGCATCCTCGGATCCGACAATCGACGCTGGTATCGTGGCCTTTACTTTTTCAAATTATTTTAACATGCAAATTCCCGCAAATAACTACAATAGAAGTGTTTTGCAAAGGAATTTGGCGTTATCGCAAATCTCAGGTGACATCTAATTTGAGACGGACTTTTACCTAGCAGAACCATTTAGGAAATGTTAACTTTGAACAGATATGTAGTCATGTGAGCTTCCTGAATGGGATCTAATTAAGGACATTAAATTGTTTAACAGGGCATGAAAACATATTTTCCTTCCTGCGCCCGGACAAAAGATCATGCTTAAATTTCCTGCAATGAAGAGAAAAGTAAAAATATCCAGATTTCTCAAAAAGAGATCAGCATGCAAAGATAGCGGTACAATACTGTGTAAACATTGCACAATTTGTATGAAGCTTGGGGTAATGGAGCTAGGACCCTATAAAACAAACCATTTGTGATTTCTAAGAAGCATGAGCCAACGAAGTCCAGTCCTGGCTGATCTTGCATTTGTTGTATACAATATGATTGTAAATTGTACCTGAAATACCGGGTGTCCCAAGAAAAGTATTCCTGTTTAAAAATCACCAAAAATTGATTATCAAACCTTTGATAAAATGTCCTTTTTCAATTGCTTTGTCAATGCCCAAAAATATTCACAGATGATAAAATGTTTCCTGTTGATACAGCAGGTAGAAAATTTACGGGTTGAAAACCTTATTTTTAGCTATAGTTTTTAAGCAAAATACTCAATCTTGCCTAAGAGTCAAAACTGTCAGATTCTTTATCATCATTTAAGTCTTCAATGATAGTTCGCATTTACTTCTGTCATATATAACAAACGAGAAGTTTTACAACCACAAAGAAATTGATTTGGCAATTAGCAGTGCTTTTGCAGCATGATTCAAAACCAGGTTGCCCTAAAAAGGAGTAAACTTGCTCATTTTTAAACCACTTACAAGATCAGCTATGTTTTGGAAAATAATGTAGTTCTTGATCTACTTGACAGAAAAAGAAAATTGAAGATCGGTTGTGTAATCAAATTTTGGTGATTTTTCGAACGGGAGTACTTTTTTTTTGGGACAATCTATGTTTGTTGGTAACTTTTGCTAGACTTTATGCGTAGTTTTCCATATTTTGACAAACGAGAAACAGAGCCACACACAAAAAAGGACTTATTTTGACAAATTTCCTACAGGAGATTTTGAAATGAAAATTTCCTGTGACGGTCCAGTCGCATGGTCATGTGGGTTTTCATGTGGGCTTGCAGTGCTAAAGCTGAAAAACGAAGCAGCAGTTGTTTTTATGGGGTCTAATCGAGTTACCTCGAGATTAACACAGTAAATTCCTCTTCAAACATGCGAACTCTCTCTTGAACCACAGTAACGTATCATATTGAAGTTTCCAAAGGCATCATTGATTATTTTTTTCAGACTCGTCTTGGTTTCGACCTCGGTATGATGTGTGTCTTAATGGTAGGCTTTCGTATCTTGGCCTTCTTAATTTTGCTTGTCAGAGCAAGCAAGCGATAAAAATGGTAAGATTTCATTAATTATCACCAGAATTTTCCTATACACAAGGAGATTTATTTACAGGAAGGAGTTTCAACGCAACATTTAATGTATGAAGATAAATACCTCCCTGATTAAATTAATAGAAATATCCTTGAGTTAACTCTACATGGTATCCACGAAACTGGTCGATTTGATTAAATTCATTCAAATTTCTGCCATCCAACCAAGCAACCACCAAGTCCCATATTTTTTAATTTTCATTTTGTAGTAACAGTTATATGTAGTGTG
>REGL01002106.1:0-22585 GCA_004194395.1 Aurelia aurita complex sp. Pacific
GCAGCTCTGATTTCTTGAACCTCAATAGTCTCGAAATGAAATTTAGCCTTACTTTTGCTAACCTCGTAGTCACCTGAAAGGAGGGGATTTGGATCCAGGTCAATTTTGTCAGTAAGGTCCTTGCCTACCGAGCAAAAGAAGGTGTTCATTTTATCCGAAATTTCTTTTTTGCGAACAGTCTCCAAGTCAGACTCTTTGAGACTGTCAATGCTACTAGACTTAAAGGATATCCATATTGATTAGAGGCCTGTTTATATGAGGAAAACAGCACACCCCAGCCATCCGACCCTTATGCCAATGCCAGTGTATCTGTTCGTTCTGAATACACTTCCTCTGTCCAATGTTATCATTATATCTGGTAATCAGCCTGATTGGCCTTGATAACCCAGCGATCAGGATTTGATGCATTTCACCACATTGTGCAACAAAGTTTGCTGTCTGGTATGGTGGAAGGAGGGACAAGTCAATGCCACTTTCATATTCTTTCAATCTCCTAAAAGATATATCCCCAAACAGAGCAAAAATAACTGAAATGTAGTTGAACCATACTAAGCTACATATTCCTTAATGTATCTTCTTGCACATAGTGTTTCGCATATTTCAAAAGGCCTATAGCTCTATAAATCTTCTTCTGTCTACATTTAACAGTGCTCTCCCATTTTAGATTATCATCAATCGTGAGACAAAGATATTTAGTTCCCTTCACAAGATTGATATTTTCCATTTACTCGAAAACGAGGAATCGGTACCGTTGGTGAATCAATCTTCCTCGACTTTTGCGACGATCCTATGATTTGGAAACAAGTAATGTCGCAATGCATGACAACAAACTTTGTTTGTTAAAAGAACAGTTACAGAAACAACGACTATTTGTTAAAAACAATACAAAGGTGACTACGTAAGACACCAATTGTTGCTTACTACCCGATTGACTTCACGCGTACTATGTACCCGTAAGTTAAAAATGATTCTTAAAAAAGACAGGCTTTGAAATAGACTGGCCATGAAAAATGAACAGAAATTAACATTGATTTGAAACTTATTCAGTGGTACTCTGTTACCGATACACCTCAATTTTACCGTGGAAATAACCTTCTTTTGATTTTCCACGGCACCTTTCTTGGATTTTCTGGCACCCAAATTGAATTCAAAAGGGTAGAAGATGCCTCTGTGCTTGTAAATATAAAAAGAGATGTCTGGCGTTTGCAACCAAGATTTTGAGCGTGGCTTGAAAACATAGCATGCAAATTGTAGCTACATGTAACAAGACTTCTTTGAATAAAACAATATTATGGAGCAGAAGTCTGTGCTCAATCGAAGTGCATTCAATTGCACTCAAATCACTGCCTGTGAACGTTGTGAAGAGGCTATCAAAATATTGCTTGCAGACAGTTTGATGCCTGACCAAGCAGTTGGTAAATTGAAGTTGAATGTAGTAAACTGCTTGCAGTACTCAATCACAGTTAATATGCTTTTTTTGCATTTCTTAGATTTTGTAACTCTGACTGTGATTTCCTTACTCTATGAAGCATATGATATCAAATTCCATAGATAAAGCTTGCATTTATATTTTTCCATTTTTTTTTTATTTTCATCCACCCTTTGGCCCACTGTGCACACGGAGCAAGGAATTTCATAACAACCTTGCGGCCTTTCAAACTAAACTCAACTTTTGTCCCAAAATAGATACCAGATTTCGGAGACTGTTTTGATTTTTCTCGAACTCAAATTTTGGCGAGCACGAGGCGATCGGATGCCAAAACAAAAGAATGGTATCTGGTGTCTCCAATCCGGCCCGCCATTATTTGCACTGTACGGAAGATTCGCGGCCAGCGTCATTTGGTATTACGTCCCTCTGTTCATGTGCAAAACAAAACGGTTTTCATCTACTGACGTGCGACTTAAAAAAATCTCTTTCTTCCTTTGATACTTCATTTGACGAATTTGTCTATATATTTTGTGATCAACCACGTCAGGGAGCTATCTTGGTTCAAGTCCTATATCGCTGACAGAAAGCAGTATTGTCGAGTAAATGGTGTAGACTCTGATATGGGGAGCATCGAGGTGAGAGTCCCACAGGGCTCTTGTCTCGGTCCACTCCTATTTACTCTACATAAATTACCTTCCATGCGTTATAAAGAACTCTAAAGTGTCTATGTATGCTGATGATACAAATATTTATAATTTTTCGAAAGACGTTACTCAGTTGAACGAGGCTATCAATGAAAACCTACGGAAACTTGATACGTGGCTAAAGGGGAACAAACTATCCCTCCCCGTAACTAAAACCCATTCTATGCTAATTACCACCAAACATAAGAAGAAGCATCTAGAGATTTCAAATCAAACTTTCCAACCTTCCATTCGCAAGACTAGAGTCGAAGTTGGAAGTAATACTAAGTAATTAGGTGTTCAAATCGACGAAAATCTCAAATAGAAGGAGCAAATAAAAAAGTCACTGGGAAAGCTTCCTGAGCTATCCGCTTCTTGAAATACGCCAAAAAGTATCTTCCTGATGGAGTTGTGAAGACTCTATATAGTAGCATCGGGGAGCCTCATTTCCAATACTGTTGTTCTGTTTGAGGTCGCTGCAATTCCGCTGACATCTTACAATTGCAGAGACTTCAAAACAGAGCAGCTCGTGTTGTGACCAATAGTCAGTTCGATGCTCCAAGTATACCTTTAATACAAAGTTTAGGTTGGCACACAATCAAGGAGCTGATAGCTAGATAGACAGACGAAACCAACGGGTTTTTAATGCATCAACGACCTTGCTCCTACCTATCTTTGCAATCTTTTCACCAAAAAAAAACTGATTGCACAGGGCGCAGCCTACGAAATGCAAACACTGACTTAAGGCTGCCTTTGAAAAGTTCCGCTAATGGACAAGAAAGCTTTTCATTCAGTGGTGCAAAAAGCTGGAACAGCCTTTCAACTGAGGTTAAACAGGCATCTTCGGTCAATGCCTTCAAAAGCCATATTTAGCGTAAAATGCTGTGTAGATAATATGTTTTAGATGCCTTGTAAATTGATTTTAACACTGATCATTATTTCTAACATTGTTTTTAATAGATTAATTAGACTTTGACCTATTGTAAATAGGTTTTTTCTTTCCTTTGTATTATATTATTTTTATTGTATTGTATCGTAGATGGAGGGTCCCTTGAAAATCAGCACTTGCTGAAGGGCTACCCTCCCTAAATATATCAAATCAAATCAAATCAAATCAAATCAAATCAAAGACTTTTTCCATGTCTAAGAATATTGTTCACTCAACTTACGATCATCAGCATTTTCTAACCAATATCCATGACTATTTATTGCTGATTTTCAAACAATTTAGATTTCACGATTATTATTGAAAATGCCTTCTTTTGTGAGAATTCAATGACATAGTGACACAAAATTTGAGATCGGTTACCTGCCCCCTGACCAGAGATCATTATCTCATTTTCAATTATGATGATTCACTTTTTGCTTAAAGTAGCAGCCTTAAACCTCTTTCTATTTTTAGGTTTTTGAAGTGTTCAGTACAAACTCTAGTGCATGGCACAAGGTGTATCTGAAGCAAGATGAAAAGTGAGTTTGAAATAGTCAGCATACCGATACTTATCAGCATACCGATACTGTACAGCATACCGATTCTAATCAGCTGCATTTAAGTAGCCTTCGTAACAGGCCAAAACAAAGCGAATGTTGCATGGCTGGAAAGCAACCCAGTTGATAATGGAAAGAAGCTATTTCTCTATTTAAAAAAAGCATCAGAGCCTGGTTCGAAAATTTAGGAGGATAAGAAACCAGTTTCGATCTTGTGATTTTGTTTTAAAGATTCACCATTTATCACAATTTGCTAGAAATATTTTTCTTGTTTCAAACTCTTTCTCTAAGTATCTACATTGTCTGTTGTCCATTGATATGCAGTTGAGATGTTTTCCACTTACCCTGAGATGCAGTTCTGATCACCGTCGCTGTCAGCAATTTGCAGTTACCATCCTGACCACAAAAAAGGTCGTCACTTGGCACCTACTGTATTGTAAGGTCTAGCATTTAAAAAGACCAAGAATAAGACATTTGTAGGCTCCTGAAAAATATTTGGTCCCCATACTCAACCTCAAGAAGTGGTTGAAGCTCATTTCGAGGATAGAGTTTCCAGTATTCTTTCCTTAAAGTTCGAAATGTTCTCATATCAAGTTTTCAGTGGTCTTTAAAACAGTTATTTTATATTTTCTTGACTTCTCTCCAGCTATGCAGTAACAATCTATAATTTTCTCCGCCTTGTGATACACTCAAGGACCTTTTAATGAAGACACAGTTGATGCGTTTATAAGAAACAGTTTCGAGAAAATTTTTATATAATGATTGCTTTTGAATTGATTTTTCTTTACGTCATTTCGTTGGATTTGTTCATTTTTTTCTTAAATGGACAGCAGTACGAATTGACCGTGAATGAAAAATAAGTAGGTTGCTTATTGTGTGATAGCAGTAGTGCTTTAAATTTGTTGATTTGATCAACGCACAAGACATTTTGCTCATCCATACATGTCCACACATTTATTAGAGTTTCGTGTCTTTTCCTAAGCATCACCACGCTACGAAGTCTTGTGGAATTTCAGACAGGAATAGAAATTGAAAATCAGAGACTTTTTCTGTCGTTGAAAGAATTCACACCAGACGTAACCATTTGCGTTAAGGACTACCCAAAAGTAACGGTAAGTCGTTTTATTTCGCTGACCTGGAATGCTACGTGACTTTCAAAGTCTACTTTAGTTTTGTTCACAGTTTAGATTCGATTCTCTCTCATCGTAATTTTGAGTTGTTGATTAACAAAGTTGATTAATTGGCTTCTAATCTCAAGAGAGCTCCAAAGTTGGCATTTTAGGAAACTCCTCCGTGCCAGTGTATTTATGTTAATATTTTTTTTTATCCAATATACAATTTTTACAAACAAACTACTTATCGCACTACGTACGAGCTACTTTACTACACTACAAGGACGATACCACGGAGTGCAAGAGACCATGACAACTCCGCAGTCATTAACATAGAGAACGTGTAATCAAACTAAAATTAAATGTACAGCTACGAAAAATACACATGAACAATTTCTACTGATAAATACTAAGGTTCGTTTCACATTGTATGTCGAGCTAGCTTTAGGCAGTCAGGTCTTATTCGCAAGAATGGGTGAACTGGAGATTCAATTTGATGAACTATGTTAATTTCCTATAGGACTTAATTTCCTATAGGACATTTAGGACTTAACCTTTGGTAAAAAGCCTGAATTAGATTCTGCATTTTTTGCACAACGTTGTTGTCTACTTGTCGAAGAGCTATCANAACTGGAGATTCAATTTGATGAACTATGTTAATTTCCTATAGACTTAACATTTAGGACTTAACCTTTGGTAAAAAGCCTGAATTAGATTCTGCATTTTTTGCACAACGTTGTTGTCTACTTGTCGAAGAGCTATAAGTGAGTTTCCTAATATATTAAATTTCGAGAATACTGAGAATGATCAAAAACGTAGATCTAATTTTCTAAAGACTCGCCACGAATGGATAACGAGAAACCTTTTGCATGTTAATTTTGAGATTAAGAAATGTATCAGTAGTAATTTGTTGCACGACGCTTCAGTGTTTTTGAGAACGAAAATTGTTAGAAATTTGCTTACGACTCTAGAAACAGGCAATCAAACGAATTGCAAAAAAAATCTATGACCGTAACCAAGGCTTTTGATATTTGCTGAAGATCAAGTCATCTTCAAAATCGGCCCAGCGTACGATTTATCGTGGCCTGTCAAAAGTGGATAGATTTTTGGCGCATTCGGTCGAAACAATTATTCCACCATTTAGGCTTAAATTTACTTAAAGTGCTACTGAACTACTTTACTGAAAATTGTGATAATGTGATTTTGTTAGAATTTCAGAATAAACAAGAGCTGCTGAATCGAATGGTGTAATTATTCCCTGTATGTTGTTCCTGCAACTATGTTTCTAAGCCTTAAATTTCCAATTCTTAAGTCTTTTTTTATACCCAAGGCCATCGTGTTCCCACTAAGAGAGACATTTACAATAAACAATCCATTACAAAGAAGATATGATACAAAAAAGGGGGGGTAGCTGCTGTTTGGAGTTTCATTTAAAGCGTTGAGTTGTCTTGATTTATAATATAGTGGCATCCATGATCACTCTATTGGTGATTATATTCAATTGTTTTTTTTATATAAAAAATCTAAAAATATACAATTTAACAAAGACATAGTTACAAAAGACGATGCCATTGGGAGCATGATAGGCATGGCTACCCTAAATGATCTTAACAAATAACAATACAGATACTAAAGGCTATACCAAAGTTTCTGTTGGTCTCTCTTAAGGGAGAAAATTTAATGCACTAAATTCAAACGATGTTTTGTTAAAGATCTAACACCTTCAATGTCATGAATTTTATAAGTAGAGTTTCCTAATGGTCGTATGCTTGCAAGAAGTTTACGTTTGAAGTCAGCAATGCTTACAGAATATTTTATATCATCACAAAGAAGATTCCATTCTAAACGAGAATTTTGGAAATACGTGTCCGAAAAACGGATAGTTCGCCCAAAATTTTGGTTGTACGCACATGTTGCTCTCGTAGCACATGTACAGTTGTTAATCAATTGAATGAGTATACTGAATCAAATGGATTATTACCAGAGAAAGCTTCTTCTTATAGGAAGGATCACAGCACAGAGACAACTTTGATAAAGGTTCAGTCGGAGATGCTTGCAGCTATGGATAATCAAAATGTGATATTACTTGTGATGCTGTGTCTGAAGCGATGAATTTGAACTGTGGGGTTCCTCAGGGAAGCTGTTTAGTGCTATTTGTTCTTTACATTAGTTTTTGTATGAGGTCATTAGCCAACACCTCCCAAATGTTCATGACTATGCAGATGATCATCAGCTGTACATATGGTTCAAACCAGGGCCCATTTCTGAGGAAGAGTCAGTTAGGACAATGGAGATGTGTGTTTCTGATGTTAGGAAATGGATGTTGGTTAACAGTCTCATGATCAACGATTCAAAGACGGAGGTAATGTTAGTTGGAACGAGACAGCAACTGTCTTAGGTTTCTGTTGAAGGTATAAGACTAGGTGATGAAATAATTGCTCCTGTCAGCTTAGTTAAAAACCTTGGTTTGTATTTGGATCAAAACTTGAAAATGAACAAGCATATTACGAAATTATGTAGTAAAGCATTCTACCAATTGTATAAACTGAAACGCATACGGAAGTTCCTTAGCAATGAGGCAATCCAAGCCGTTGTTCATGCGTTCATCACTAGCAATTTGGATTACTGTAACTCTCTGATGTATGGTATGCCACAGCATTTTATTGACAGATTACAGCGTGTGCAAAATGCAGCTGCTCGTGTTGTGCTACTAATACCGAAATTTGACCACATAGGTAAAGCTTTATTTGATCTGCACTGGCTACCAGTCAAGCAACGTATATGATTCAAAATTATGCTGCTCACCTTCAAGTGCTTGATAGGAAAGGCACCTGTGTATCTTCGAGGCATGGTGAAAAGATATATGCCTGAAAGAACTCTCAGATCGAGTAATGCGTTGCTGTTAAAAGTGCCTCGGTTTAAAACAAAACATTAGGTGCTCAAACTTTTGCCTATGCTGCAGCTATTCTCTGGAACAGTCTTCCGTTGGAAATTCGTGTTATTGGCAATATTGAAAGTTTTAAATCTTCATTGAAGACTCATTTATTTAAATTAGCCTATGATATTTTGTAATAGGTTTTTATTCGTAAAGTGTTTAGAATATTGTATTATAGTTATGCACTTTAATCATATAATGATAGTGATAATGATAATTACTATGACAATGACAATTATAATGATAATGATAGTGATAATGATAATTACTATGACAATGACAATGACAATTATAATGATAATGATAATGATAATGATAATGATAATGATAATGATAATGATAATGATAATGATAATGATAATGATAATGATAATGATAATTACCTCTGATTGCTTCCTCGTTTCCCGGTAAAGTGAGTTTATTGGTTGTTACAACAATAGGTTTTCTTTATTAACACTATTGCGAAATAAATGATGAAGCACGCACTACACAAAAGTGAGCGGTGTTGCGCAGACTATGCCTTTTTCTTGGGTATACAGGGTGTCCCAAAAAGATTGTGATTGCGGAAAACTTGAAGATTGCGGAAAACGGCAAAAGATTCTCGCCAAACTTTTGCATGATGTTGCTCTTCAGATGTTTAATCAAAGTTTGCTACCATCCCCATGAATATCCGTTGAAAAATGATGAAGCTATGACCTTCAGGAGAGCAAATTTGCCCGATCACTGAATCCAGCGGTCGGCTATTTTGTCTCACTATTTTGCAGCGATAAATAGCTTTATGAATTGAAAATGAGACAGCAGCCTCCAATGTCGTAGCTCTCGTGAAAATGCCGATAATCCTCGGAGAGTTCAACTATTTCGGACCTCACAGAAATTGTGTTTTACCTCACGTGAAGATACTTGCGTGCCATTTTCAATNTGCGTTGCTGTTAAAAGTGCCTCGGTTTAAAACAAAACATTAGGTGCTCAAACTTTTGCCTATGCTGCAGCTATTCTCTGGAACAGTCTTCCGTTGGAAATTCGTGTTATTGGCAATATTGAAAGTTTTAAATCTTCATTGAAGACTCATTTATTTAAATTAGCCTATGATATTTTGTAATAGGTTTTTATTCGTAAAGTGTTTAGAATATTGTATTATAGTTATGCACTTTAATCATATAATGATAGTGATAATGATAATTACTATGACAATGACAATTATAATGATAATGATAGTGATAATGATAATTACTATGACAATGACAATGACAATTATAATGATAATGATAATGATAATGATAATGATAATGATAATGATAATGATAATGATAATGATAATGATAATGATAATGATAATGATAATTACCTCTGATTGCTTCCTCGTTTCCCGGTAAAGTGAGTTTATTGGTTGTTACAACAATAGGTTTTCTTTATTAACACTATTGCGAAATAAATGATGAAGCACGCACTACACAAAAGTGAGCGGTGTTGCGCAGACTATGCCTTTTTCTTGGGTATACAGGGTGTCCCAAAAAGATTGTGATTGCGGAAAACTTGAAGATTGCGGAAAACGGCAAAAGATTCTCGCCAAACTTTTGCATGATGTTGCTCTTCAGATGTTTAATCAAAGTTTGCTACCATCCCCATGAATATCCGTTGAAAAATGATGAAGCTATGACCTTCAGGAGAGCAAATTTGCCCGATCACTGAATCCAGCGGTCGGCTATTTTGTCTCACTATTTTGCAGCGATAAATAGCTTTATGAATTGAAAATGAGACAGCAGCCTCCAATGTCGTAGCTCTCGTGAAAATGCCGATAATCCTCGGAGAGTTCAACTATTTCGGACCTCACAGAAATTGTGTTTTACCTCACGTGAAGATACTTGCGTGCCATTTTCAATACATGGGTAAACGATAAAGAGGCTAGCTGCGATTAAGAAGCAAAAAACCATTACACAGCCTCGTTTTTGTTTGTGCGATATGACGTCACTTCGCTCAAATTGCTTATTTGAATACGTAATTTCACAAGGAGAAGGCAAAAAGTAATAGAAAAAAGTATGATACATCATTCATTGCAGTATTGTCTTGTATTTTATCATCAATCATACCAATCCCGGACTTTTCCTTTAAATGTATGATTTGTATTGTTGTCTTTGAATAATGCTGATCTTTGCTTCTGTGTTTCAGAGACAAGACCCTCTGATTGTAATTGGTGGCGAGCCGGTGCAAAATGAGCGTCTGTACCAACGAAGGATCTGTAAGATAGCTTTATTTGGTTTCATGTTTGTTTCTTTATATGTTACACTTTGCAAAAATTTATGATTTTAGTTCCACCAGCACAATGAGAAGATCCAGGAAATTTTCGATTTTGTTGAAATGTCCTCTTACCGGGTGTCCCAAATTAAAACGTTGGCACAATAATTGTGCAAGATATGATACCAGCATGAAACTTGGTAGACTTGAAGAGTTATTGAAAGTCGGCAAAGTACAAATTGTGGACCACTGGATCTTTCCTTGGCAAGCATATTTTGTCTCCAAACATCAAATAAAATCGAACTATTATGTCTCCTTGGGGTCACATTTTTTATTTCAAGCTCCTTGCTGTCGGAATTTTTGAAATATGCACGATTTTGCATTACAGGTTTAAACGATCCTATTGATAAACTGCATTTTGCTCTTTCTTGAACTTTTCAGGTAGTCTTTTTTCAAGAAAATATTGGAAGTAAATCAAAGCATGCAGATACAGAAATGAACTAAATACTTAATCTAAGTTGGGCATTGCGTAAGACAGTCATGTTTCAATTCTTAGCAACTGACACGCACTTGTACTCTCATTACAGCTCAAATCGAGAATGTTTTTGTTGCAACCTGTATGTGAAAGTTAGGCTTGAGAAACTAATCGGCTTAAAGTGCCACTAGACCTTTTGGGGAGTTTGGTTTATTTGAAAGATCAATCATCGAGCATCTTCGGACAATCATTCTTTTTGATTTTGCGAAAGGGGTTCGCCGCTATGGGGGATTTTACAACACCCACTCGTGGTCCACGACCGGGTTTTCAGAGTGCTGGGAACTAGTCAGCATTCGACGTCATACTGGGAATCTTGCTTTCATTGTTTAACTGTTCACACAATGAGTTTGGTCAGTTCACAGTTCAGTCAAAGATGAAGGAATTGAAAGAGGAATCGTAGTATAGGGAATCGTGCGCTGTGTTTGTTCTTTTACCTTGGCATCCAGAGAGCGATGATGGCTCTGCAGAAAGCTAGTATTCTCTTACATTTCCAATGAAGCTTACGATATGGAAGTCGAAGAAGTTGAGAGTGCGAGAGCAGCACCAACGGCCGCTGTTGGGCCCGAAAAGACAGCGATGACAATCCTGAAATTATTATCGATTGAACAGCGAACAAACTTGCCAAAATGAGAAACTGCATTATAGCCCTTTTCGACGAATTATTTCATCAGAATTATGGTAAGTAATGTTTCCTTCGATATCAGCTGTCTTTACATGTAATTTTAGGATAAATCGATTAGATTTGCAATCATAACAAACATCGATGTCGGCCCTGGCCTGTGTGCGTAAGGCCAGAATGAGCCCATATCAGTAGGGAAAATTATATTACTTGTCAAGGGATGGGACTTTCCAAAAGAAATTACAGCATTTACAGAAATATTAGAACAGAAAGGTTTGGTATGAAAAGCCAAAGATAAATGATTCCAGGGTCAACATTTATTCATTGAATTACCAGACGGCACAGGTTAGCTCCCAAATTTTTTTCTGGATTAGATTAGGCCAACCACCCATAGCAATGTTTGTGATACAAACAATTCCTGTAGTTTTTAGCGGAAACTAGAGCTGTTTGTATCACAAACATTTTTGTGGTTGGCCTATTCTAATCTAGACCAAATTACCTGTTACTTTTATACTAATTTTCCCCCTAAACTGTGCTGACAGATAGCCAGTCTGTTTACTNAATATTAGAACAGAAACGTTTGGTATGAAAAGCCAAAGATAAATGATTCCAGGGTCAACATTTATTCATTGAATTACCAGACGGCACAGGTTAGCTCCCAAATTTTTTTCTGGATTAGATTAGGCCAACCACCCATAGCAATGTTTGTGATACAAACAATTCCTGTAGTTTTTAGCGGAAACTAGAGCTGTTTGTATCACAAACATTTTTGTGGTTGGCCTATTCTAATCTAGACCAAATTACCTGTTACTTTTATACTAATTTTCCCCCTAAACTGTGCTGACAGATAGCCAGTCTGTTTACTTTGTCCGGAATGTTTCAGGAAGCTTGAAATTACAGTTTCGTATCCAGGCATGCCCTGGGAGAGCATGCCTTTCTTTCCCTTTCATATCAATTTTTTGCCAATTTTTGGTCTGGCAGACAGAGATGTTGGCTATGAAAGCATGTGAAATGAACTAATTTGTGTTATTGGCCTATGCTCTTTCATCTGGGAAACCTTGCAGCTAGGGTGATCAACTGATGCTAGAATTTCATACATAGTTTGCCAGAGTTATTAAATCATTTATTTACAGAAAATCCTTCATAAGCTATAATCTAAACTCGCTTTATTCGATATACTGTGACAAATGTGGGAAGTGTTTGTTGGATAGCTTGGAGGCTGCCAAAAAGTGTTGATGCTGCACAGAAATGGATGGCTGTATGCTAATTAGGTGTAGTTTGACTTATGCTCTTATAAATTGGAATTTTTAATTTTTACAGGTGAACATCCAAGAAGAGTGTCCTGTTTTCTTTCAAAACCTTGCTCATCAAAGGAATTTCCAAGAGATGTCCCAATCAATCATCTATCAGTACAATTGAAATATGTCCATGTTGATTTTCCTGATTGCTGGTAGGAAGAGCCTTCAAAGAGAACTTTCTTGATTGTGGAAGAGAACTATTTTTTTGCAAAGATGACACAATAAATCCAATGTTGATTCCCAAAGGAACTTTTGAAAATAGATTAACTGTTGTGTATTTTTACGGAATATGGTACAATTTGTTGCTAGAAAGTCCCTAGAAAGGAATTTCCTGGCATGAAAAGAAAACCTCATGGTACGATTTGTTGCTATGAACTTGAGAAAAAACTCTGCCAGATTGCCCATAATGTAAATAAATTGACACACAAACCTGCAAGACCTATCGATAAACATAAAAAATTCCCATAAAATGCCTGGTTTGAAAGAAGAATGTTTGCAGTTTTTTTTTCAAGAAACTCATTTATAAAGGGCTACAGGATGGCCAAGAATTCAAGAAAATCTGCATAGAATCACAAATAAACCTGGAAATCCAAATTTGTCAAGAATGCCAACCATAGAAACAACTAAGACAATTCTTTAAACAGGAAACAACTTTATCCTGGCCTAAGTTTCTTACATAGTACAACATGATTTTAGACAAAACTTTGTGAAAATAAGAGTTTGCTACTGCAAAAGTGTCTCAAATCCCTTCAGCAATTTGCGTTACCAACCATCTTATCCTCTTTTGACATGCAATGTATGATATGGTGTATGATTTTTTTTTCATTGCTTTTTTGCCTGATTGCCTGATCTCAGGCTAGATATGGTCTAGAGATACAATGTGATTACTTGAAATTCTGTATGTCTTTTCTTTTATATGCCTCCAAACATATACTGGTTTGTGTCTCCTTGTATTTGACTGATGGATCTACAACAAAGATATCATCTTGTAATACAACTCTAAATGACCTTCTTAGATACTTTTGTTTCAGTTTTGTTATGAAAAGGAGACCCATTTTTAAGGCAAATAAAGTTCCTTACTTGACAAGTTTCATTCAGAATTTCACAGTGCAGCAGTGCAAGCAATAAATTTCAAAATCAGCATCATAAGAAATACAACAAGAGTAAGTGAAGTTGTATCAGAAGCTCTAAATTTAAAAGAAGATTTTCCCAAAATAAATAAACAAGCATTTATGCGCATCACAAGTGATGCACAATCGAAACACTCTGTGGTGAATTAACTCAATCGGCATAACTGAAATCCAACGCCAGGCCTTATGTGGCATCTGTCCCTCTTCACGAGTCTTTCCAGAGCGAAGTATCTACGGTCGATAGTGTGGAAAATTGTGCTGCTTAGCGTTGCCTTGTGCCAAGAAATTTTTTATTCCGAAGGAAGCAAAGTTTCCTTGATCAGAATAATATTATCGGCGGTTATCAAGAACAAAACTATGAGCTTTAAATCAAAATGCCTGCGTCTCTACGAAGAAAAGTAAATGGCCTATGAATAATAATGATAAATATGAGCTAAATATGCCTACCTTCTCGAAGCTCTCTGCTTGAAATGAAACGATATCTCCAACCTTCGTTGCCACCATAAATGGGAAAGAAGCTGCTACCCAGTATTTATCTGTGGCCAAGTCTTTTCAAGGATAAATACCATTCTTTCGTAACTGTCCAGCGTAAAAAGAGAGGAGCAGCAGTATTGCTGAGTTGGTTCCCCTTTCGCCTTGCTTAGGCCTACCTAGTCGATCTTTCAACCTCAGTTCAGTTCGTGAAATTGTAGTTCTTCTGCCTTCTCTTTGCCTCCAATAGTTTATCGTTATGAGAAAGAATACGTTGAAGTATTATTCCCACTTCCAAAAAAAAAAAAAAAAAAAAAAAAATGCTACCCCGTATTTATCTGTGGCCAAGTCTTTTCAAGGATAAATACCATTCTTTCGTAACTGTCCAGCGTAAAAAGAGAGGAGCAGCAGTATTGCTGAGTTGGTTCCCCTTTCGCCTTGCTTAGGCCTACCTAGTCGATCTTTCAACGTCAGTTCAGTTCGTGAAATTGTAGTTCTTCTGCCTTCTCTTTGCCTCCAATAGTTTATCGTTATGAAAAAGAATACGTTGAAGTATTATTCCCACTTCCTTGTCAGGCAAGTTATTGCAGTTGACTGCTCATAGACATTTTCTTCCGATTTTCTTTCTGCAGAGCCATTCAAGAATCACAGTCAGTTTGCAGCGTGTTTCTGTCCATGCCATCGTGAATGCGATTGTGTCATTCCCAGTATGACATCAGAGGCGCCTCGCCCGAGATCTCTTAACAATCGTAGATTGCCCGGTCGTGGACCAAAATTGATTGCAAAGTATGCTCAAAATCCGAACTTTGAGAACTCGTAGAAAAAAAACTACTCATTGCATCTGAAAAATCTTTTTGGATTTGAAACCAGCTCGACTAGTTCTACTGAATAAGGATGACTCCCCAAAAGGTTTAGTGGCACTTTAGATTCAAATGTGGAAGAGGTTCCTGGATGAATGATTTTGCTGCTGAAAGCTGTATTTCATAAAGTACAATATAAGAGACATCTATCAAGTAAAATCAATAAATTACCAATTTTGTATCTGCTCTCCAGCCTGGAAAAATGTCCCTTGCGTTTATACATTTGAAAATTTTAACCCAGGATAACCCTTATTGTAGACCATTGGGTTTATTAATTTCAAGCTTCTTGAAATGTGAAAGATGTGAAATCATCTTTTCTGAAGTGGGGTTCAATCCATGTTGCTTACTTGATAATTTACCGTGATTCTTAAATTGTTTGTGATTATCTTTGCATTCAAAACTACTTGTGTGTCATGAAGATTCAGAAAACTTTCCTCCGAACCCGTTTTTCCGACTCAGGAAATATCTCATCCATCCTCTTTCATTTCAGCCCCCGTCTTTTCCAGTCTCGAAAGAGAGCAATGAGATTTATGAATGGGATGGTTCCAAAACCACTGTGATAGAATCTTTTGTCATTAGGAATAATTCATCAAAATATTTTCGATTTTTTTATTTATATCTATGCATTATTCCTACTGTTTGTTTGGCATTGAATGAATGTTTTTCTGTATGATACAGTGCCATCAGAAAAAAGAAACATAGTAAAGCTGTCAAGATTCAATTCTACTAAAAGCTTCATTTTCGAAAAAGATCTTTCAAAAAGTTGCATGTGATTCTCTAGTCAAGATATACACGCGAAGACAACCAACACATGAATCGCCATTTTCGAAATTGACTCTCGAAGAAACGAACGAGCCAGGAGAGTCATGTGAGGCTGAGACTGTCTCATCAGTGCAACGCTTTACGATTTGTTTTCACTCTCTCTTTGATGATCTTCTTTCCTTTAGTAAAGCTTCCAAGAATGCCAGCTGGAAAGACAAGGCCAGACAATGACTTGGAACTTTTCAAGGTCTCTCCTTATGACTAAGTTAGACGTTTTTTGTCGAAACATGCTTTTTTATCTTTTGTTGCATCAAAAAGCTAGGAACTAATTTGGACTTGCAAGCAAGGCAAGACTTCCAAATTTCGCTCAGATTTATTCCGCTCTTGTTTATTTTTTTGTCACCTACTCTTTAACCCTATTAACACGGTACCATTGGACCCTTGTAGGGCTGAGGAGGGGGCGCAAAGTGTCCCCCTTCATAAAGTTGTCAACATTGCAGATATAAGGAGAAAACTTGGTATAATGATGTACATTAAAAAATTCCGCACAATAGGGCACTTTTTTAATACTTCATAACATCCATGACGTCATTATGCTGTCTTAATCGAGGAAGATTGTAATGTTTGCTTACTATTGGCAATATTGGTAATAGTATTTGCTTTTGTTTCATAATTCCTTTAATATTCCCTCTAGAATGTATCACAAAGCACCCAAAAGTAGAAATCGTCAATATGATATCTACTTATGCTCATTATTTATCTAGTTCTTCATGGCTTATTTACACCAGTTTGTCATTGTTTCATTTAACCCCTAAATACTTATGCAAATACTCTAACATGCCTTACATTATTTATAACGATTAAGAGAACCAAATTTGGCCACTAAAGGATATGTAAGGCATTCGTTATCATTCATATGATGTCATTAACTTTGAAGTTGCTGACATCGTCAAAAATGAATAGAATTATACATCATCTGAAAGCTGTCATCGAGAGCTATCCACGCCCGACAACCCCTCATTCGATTTTCGTAGCCTCGTTCTGATGGTAACAGTATTTCTGTAGGAGCAGCATTTTTTCTCGAACTTTGGCCTGATTTTTGCGAAAGAAGAATATAACCCGTGTCAACATACCTGAGCCACACTTGTAGAAAATTTATCAGAGATTTTCCTTACCAAACATTTTTATTCATTACAACATTTCAAAAGTGTTTTTGAACGCCGGTCATAATTTTTCTGGTGAACCCCATATATGGTATTGATTTACCCTTATTAGGCACAACTTTCCAAACATCAAACAGTTCGACAAGCCGTTTCGGGAAGAGAGATTTCTTGTCACAGGACTGAATTGTCCAAAAATATGACCTGAGGAGTTACAAAATTTAGGATTTTAGTATCTTATTTTCTGCTATGAGGTGAATGATGATATATACAGGGTGTCCCAAAAAAATTGTGCCCTGTTTGTCTGAAGATTGCGACAAAACGGCAAAAGATTCTCGCCAAAAGTTTGCTTGATGGTGCTCTTCAGGTGTGCAATTAGAGTTTGCCTCCATCCCCATAAAGATCTGTTGAAAAATTATGGAGCTACGACCTTCAGAAGACCAAATTTGCCTGACACCTGAAACCAGCAGTCGGCCATTTTGCCTTACTACTTTGCAGTGATAAGTATCTTCACGTGAGGTAAGAAATAATTTCTGTGAGGTCAGAAATAGTGGAACTCTCCAAGGATTATCGGAATTTTCACGAGAGCTATGACTTTGGAGGCTGCTGTTTCATTTTCATTCCATAAGCTACTTATAACTGCAAAATAGAAAGACAAAATGGCCGACCGCTGCTTTCAGTGATCGGGCAAATTTGGTCTCCTGAAGGTCATAGCTCCATCGTTTTTCAACGGATTTTTATGGGGATGGTAGCAAACTTTAATTGAGCATCTGAAGAGCACCATCATGCAAAAGTTTGGCGAGAATCTTTCGCCGTTTCGTCACAATCTTCAAACAAACGGGGCACAATTTTTTTGGGACACCCTGTACATGAATGACAGGCCAAGAAAACACCTCTGAGCAATGAGAGAACATTAAAAGTTATAGCGGAGACCGTCTGGCCTAACCAAAATGGAGAGGGCAAGAGGTGAACCTGTCCCGCGCCTAGTTAATAGGCTCACCAACTCCAATGATAAGCATTTCAAATTTTGCATGAAAAGAAAGGCAGAAATTTTTAGTTGGCTTAGAAGGTTTCACTATTCTATATCCCGTCATTTCAGCAAGAAAAGTGCACTCCTAATAAAACAGTGGGATTTCCGTAAAATTTGACGAAATGATCGGGGAATGTATGGCGTGCAAGTTGAATGAAACCCTAGAAACAGCAAAAGGCTAAAATTTCATGGGAGTGGTGATTTTTGCATGAAGATATGAATATGCTAATAGAATTTTGGATGGCGAGGCAGCCAAGAACCGTGAAAAGATTGAAAAATGGAAGTAGAGACTTATTGGCCTATCCAAAATAATGGGTGCAAAACTCATAGTTAGCCTGCGCCTTTTTTAAAGGCTTTGTAACGACAGCAAAAAATATACCAAACATAAGCTCAAAAGAAAGAGAAATGAATTTTGCGTGGCATAGGAGGGTTTTTTGAAGAACATTGGCCCTGGATGTCATAGTGAAATTTTTGTAAAATTCAACAAACGGATCTGCGGTAATTCAACGTGCAGGTTGAATGCAACTCTGAATTAATTAAAAAAGTTAAAGGATCCCAATATGATTGATTTTTGAAAGAGAGTATTAATATCGTTCCGGAAAATGCCAATTTATCGACGAAATAGAGAACTTTTGACTAAGAAAGGGACAAAAAGTCTAGGTGGAGACTGGTTGGCCTTACTAAAATAATGGAGTTGCATCCGCGCCTCACTCAAAGGCTCTGAAACGGAAGCCAAAAGCATACAAAGTGCCATATCAGAAGAAAGAAAAATAATTTTTTCGTGGCATAGGATAGTTCGCCTCTCAATCAAAGTCGTCATTTCTCGAGAAAACACCCCTGAATGAAAAATATATATTTTCGTCGTATCAAGCGCAAGAAAAATCTGAATGGAACCATCAAAGTAATCGTTGTGTGAAAATGGGTAATTTCAACACAAAAAGCCCGAACAAAAAAAATGGAGTTTATGAAGCACGTTCTTCCTAAAAAAATTAAAACTCCTCCAAATATCACAGAACATAAATAAGAAATTCAAAGAATTGTGTTGAGTTGAAATCCCTGGCCTACTGGATTTGAATGAAATCGACGAAGATGCACTTACCTGCAAGCAGCCACAAAATGTGTTTCTCTCTTGGAATTCATCGTTTTTAGCAATAAACATTCACAGTTTTTGTCAATAAACAAGCTGAACAATAATTTTTGCCGAAATTGAATGTTTTCTTGTGTGTATGCTTGATAAAATGTAAGAAATGGCGCGCAACAATCACATGACCGCCTGCCTCCACTGCTTCGAGGTTTCAATGTGACGTCATACGTCAGTAGGGGTTGCCGGGCGTGGCTATCGAGTGGCTGTTTTCTCTGTGTTATATGATTATCCTGTCAAAATTAGACTCGCTTCCTCACTTTTCCAGCCGACCACTCGTTTAAAAGACGTTGGTCACATGATCAGCGTCTACCATTTTGGAGAAAAATCAATTTTTAATTAGGCTGTTGAATTATAAGAAAATTCGCAAACTTTTAGCTCTTTTGTCTCTCCAACGGACGACACTGCGTCAAATCAAATTTGCCGCTGTGCCCCCAACCTCGGTATTAATAGGGTTAAAGTGAGGTTAAAAGGCAACTATTAATGAACATGATATTCTTGAAAATGGAAGCGTTTCTTTTCATGCAGTTCTATAGAAATACTGGGTGACCCAGAAAAAAGTGACCCAACGAAATCTGTTTTAGAAAAAAAGTACGTGGCTGATGAAAATGCTTCAAACGTTGTTCTGTCGCTAAAAAACTAGCCTACCTTATGAGTATTTTTGGAATTTTTTTCTGCACTATAAATTTCCCAAATTAAAGATTTTGAGAAAACAGGCAAGCTTGAAATCCACTAAAAGTCGTCAAAAACAGCGGATCGATCTAAAAGCCATTTCAGATCTTCAGAACAATAAGGAGGGTGCTTCATTTAAGCCTGGGAATACGGAACTCATTTATAGATTTCCAGAATAAGTTTATGGTCCCTGGGTACCTAAGTATTTGGAGCTAAAGATAGATGTTCTTTGTAAACTTGTGGAATTTCAAAGGAATTCAATTTTCAACGCAAATCGAAATGTTCAAGAATTACTTACAGAAAAGCAGGAGTATCCTTGTGCCTTTAGACAAAATATTTTAGGTATCTAGGGACTATACACTTGCTCTGACAACATTCAACTGAGTTACCTATTCCCAGGCTGAAATGAAACACGCTCCTCAATTGTTATGAAGATCTGAAAAGGCTGCAAATAGATCCCCTGTTTTTGACGACTTTTTGAAGATTTTAAGCATGCCCTTTTTCTCATAATCCTTAATTCGGGAAATTTACCGTGTCGAAAAAGATTGGAAAAAATGCTCATAACATAAGCTAGTCTTTTAGTGACAGAACAGCGTTTGAAGCATTTCAATCGACCACTTACTATTTTTTCTATAACAGATTGCGTTGGGTCACTTTTTTCTGGGTCACCCGGTATATCTTTAGAATGGTGTTTCAGTCATGTTTTGAAAACTTTTGTTGTTATCGATTTGAAAATGTCTGATGGCAGACCATAATCAAAGCAGATTACAGCCAAACAACGAACTAAACAAATATTTTACATCAAAGGAAACGTAAGCGTCATATACTTTTAGAACGTGAAAAATAAATATTCACTTCTTCTCTATTGCAGATTTATGCTAGTGTATGCTTTGTGTATAAATTTTGTGCTGAAGATCTGTTTGGAAGTTGCAATGCAACAAAACTGGCACTGGTAACACTATCGTATGTATCTTATCTTGTTGCAAAGTTTCTTAAAATGCACATTATGCTGGATTTCTTTTCGTGCAACGTGTTACGCACGCTGCATTTTCAACTAATCTGATCGAATAATTTGCGAAAGCAATCAGATATTGAAATAAGTTGTTGCAAAGCAGTTTTGATGTATGTATGTATCAATTTTGCCACAATAAATATTTACAAGTTTTATAATACGAAATAGATAC
This sequence comes from Aurelia aurita complex sp. Pacific, assembly GCA_004194395.1. Classification (NCBI taxonomy): domain Eukaryota; kingdom Metazoa; phylum Cnidaria; class Scyphozoa; order Semaeostomeae; family Ulmaridae; genus Aurelia; species Aurelia aurita complex sp. Pacific. Next base: position 20,739 of record REGL01002106.1, read on the forward strand.
AATACAATATTAAACATTATAAGCGTAAAGATAAACACCCCTAATTACTATGGCAGGGGTAGAATTAAAAGGTCAAGCTGACCTTATTTCCATAATGGTCCCATGGTGCTGTATAACGGAAATACATAGAAAAAAGGAAAATACAGAGCTGCATGTGTGTTTTCAATATGGTCCTTAGAACAAGATATAAGTTTAGTACCTTCTGATCCACCCCTTCCCCCTAATCCATTGTTGAGAAGGTCGAATGGCTTTTGGTTCAAGCAACCGTTTTCAGAAAATCCAGGCCAAAAGAAGCTAAGCTAAGCTAAGTTAAAATTAACACTTTTAATTTTGCCAAAGGATGGTGGGCACATAAATTTTAAAGATAGTAATCTCGTTTATCAGTGATTTTAAACTTTCATTTGAAACACTGTAATTAATAGGCACATTAGAAAAGTAAAAAATTAAAGTACAGGTGTCCCAAAAAACATGTGCGCCGTTTGAATAGCTACTGTGGAGGAGCCATAAATCTAACTTTCCTGTTTTTCAAATTTTTCAATAAAAGAGATTTCAACTTAGAGATTGGCATCTAGTTTGTATGAATCTGACTAGTGGTTGCTGATTTATTGAGAAAGAAAGTCACAATCACTGGTTGCTTCAAAACCAGAGGATTTTATCTCCGTACTTAACCTTATAACTTGAATTTTAACATTAAACGAACTTAAACCTTACAGTTATGCCAGGAAACGCATTTGGGAGTAATTAATGACCATATTTTTCAAGAATATCGACCAAGCAGCATGTTGAACGCGATATTGTTGGTTTAAAACGACTTTAGCACTTTTGGGAAGCAAAATATCTGATGGACGCATGACGTGGGCTGAAGCACGTATGTTGCACATTTTCATTCCTAGCAACCCTAGATATGTCCAATATTCTTGGTTGTCACAAAATATAATGTATGACCATCTGTCTTCCTTATGAACGTCAGAAAACAGGGCTAGGTATGTTTTTTTTCAATCAATTTCGTTGATTTTAACGCCATGGAGAATAATTAATCCTCTGGTTTTAAGGCAGCCAATAATTTTGGCTTTCTTGCTCCATAAATCAGCAACTAGTGATCTGATTTACTCAAACTCGGTGTCAATTTTTAATTTGAAGTCTCGTCTGTCAAGAATCTTAAAAATAGAAAAATTTTATTTATGGCTGCTCCGCAGTAGCCACTCAAACAGCGCACATGTTTTTTGAGACACCCTGTAAATAGAAAGATTAATATTTCAAACAGTGTAAAACGCAGGTACACATCAGCTGCAAGCTGCCAGTATCTAACCTGCTCATCAACAACATAATGTATGTATGTATGTATGTGTGTATGTATGTATGTATGTATGTATGTATGTATGTATGTTTGTATGTATGTATGTATGTATGTATGTATGTATGTATTTATGTAATTTTGATACTAAAATTTCGACGAATGGAGAAAAATGGAAAAATTGAGGTGAGACCGAGATTCGAACTCGGAATCTTCTGCTTTCATGGCAGACGCTCTACCAGTTGAACCATCTCACCATGCAAATACATGTATGCACGGATCATAGATATCTATACTGGTGTGGTGACGTAATCTCTGTTATGCGTTGACAGCGCAAATATGAGGACTTAAAAGTCTACGTAGGAGATGATAACCCAAATCAAGGCCTAAATGACGACTCGTGGGTTTCGTTTGTTGTCAAAGAAGAAGCCTACCGATATTTTATCGCATCGAAAACTGTGGAATATGATAAATTCCAGTGTAAAGGAAATTACAACTTATGGGTACAAGTGATAAGATTAATTTCATCACAATTTATCGATGCTGATGGAAG
>REGL01002108.1:0-18471 GCA_004194395.1 Aurelia aurita complex sp. Pacific
GATTGATTGGTACTATTTTTAGATTCTCCATTGTTCAATTATGACACAGTGCAAGTTTCATTGTCATAGCTGTTATATTTGCGGAGAAAAACAGGGGGGGCGAAAAACGCCCCCCCCCCCAGTAAAAAATCATTTTTTTTTACCCGGTTAAAATAGGGTTAATTAATTGAAATATGCCATATAAAAGCACAATATACTTCCTTTCCTAGGGCAAGGCCACGTTACTAACGTTTCAGTAACTTTAGTCAATTTTAGATGCCGAAAATTGGTAAGACATTTGCATTTTTCAAAATCATCCTTATAAATCCTTATCCCTATGTCGTTCGGGCCCTAGTATATTTTTTCCGATAACTCTGCAGTGAGGAAGTCTATTGCAATAGACCTAAGCAGCTAAGATTTGTTTTCCCATTTCAAGTCATGTCACCATACTCTTTGGAAGTTTTAGTACTATGCTATATTTTTCACTCGTGGCACAACTTCGCATGGCACGAAATATGTTGGAGAATTCAAAAGATATTTTATCAAAGGATTGATGACATGACCTCAGTTGATTTTGTTTATCAACCTTTGTGACTTTTTACTGCTACCTATAGATTTTACTGCTACCTATTGCAGCTCATTCGCGCGATATGGTAAGGTGCGATTTCGAGTTGCAGTTGTGAGTTGCGAGTTGCACTTCTTGTGCGAGTTACAAGTTGCAGTTGCACTTAACCCTATTTGGACCGGGGGGCGTTTTTTGCCCTCTACCAAACTTTCGTAAATATCTCCACCGCTGTTGTAAATATGATGCTACAACTTCTTGACTTTTCCTAAAATTGAGCTTGTCGTAGAATTTTAAAAGTTTCATGGTCCATTGTTGTACCAAATGACATCTAGATGCCGTTATTTGGGGACTGTTCACAAAGAAAATCTTAAAATCCTTAATAGATATTCTTGCAAATAGTGCCAATGATACACCACTCGGTTGGTCTTGCAGAAGGCCACTTTCATTTGATCTATAGTTTATTCATATTTGCAGACATCAGCAACTGTTGATATCCATGATGTCATTTACATTTATGACATCATATGATGAATGAATTAGGACAATTTATCTCAAAACGTGCAGAAAACAGATGTCAGGTTCCTTATTACTAACTATCTTCACTAATTAGGCGTCTGAAAATTGATAATAATTCACAATAGAAATCTCAATTAGTCTATTAAATTGCTAATTGCTCTTAATTAGCAAGAGTTGCAAATCAAATTGAAATTTTGTTGCCAAAATATCTTTCTTTACTCTTATTTGCTACTTCTAGCTTCAATTCTGCCTGTTATGTCATGTTTATCTGGATAAGAGTTTGCTTTCTAAGTCAGTAGCTCAATTTTGACCATTTTCCCATTGTTTTTGTTTACCCACATTACCAATCAAAATTCTATTGTTTGCTTAAAGCTATATTTCCAAAGAACAATTGGCATAAGTTTCCTTGTTATATCTCTCGTATTTTTGGAGAAAAAGAAGGGGGTGAAAACCGCCCCCCCCCCCCCCCAGTAAAAATTATCAACATTTCAACTCGGTCCAAATAGGGTTAATTTGCGAGTTTAGAGTCGCGAGTTGCACTTAATAATCTGCAATTTGCAATTTGAACGAAAGTTGCGAGTTGGAAACACAAAATTGTGACTTCAACAAAAATTGTGAGTTGTCTGTTTTCTTTTCAATGAAGGCTTTTGTCGCCAAATCAAGAGGTTTTTTCAAATTGCAGTTCAATCTTCAACTTTGTTGTGAATTTCCTTTATAAACAAGCTTGTTTCAAGCCATTGTAATTTTCTTTATAAAAGGCTTTCTACTACAGAAACTAAACTACAGGCCTATTCTACAAAACAGAAACTAAAAAAAGAAACTACAGGCCTATTCTTCAAATGCATTTGAAAATTTACAATTTGCAGATTTTGTTCTCGAACCGAAGCAATAATTTGTATTTCAACAATGACATAAATCTGTTTTTGTGCCAACAACAATGGCAGATTTTCTAATAAAATAGCAACAATTTCATTTGATTGACACCTCAATTTAAAGCAAATAGTGACTGCGGACAATGGAAATTATCTCAACCAGTAACTCAAAAGAAACAAAGCTGCACAAGTTTCCCCGAAACTAGCTAACTATCGCCTTGTTTAACCCTATTTTAACCGGGTAAAAAAAAGTGATTTTCTACTGGGGGGGGGGCATTTTTCGCCCCCCATAATTTTCTCCGCAAGTATAACAGCTATGACAATGAAACTTGCACTGTGTCATAATTGAACAAAGGAGAATTCAAAAATGGCATCAATCAATCTATCGTCACGTGATTGGTTGCTAGGCAACCAAAAACAAAGCAAATTTTGACAATGTTGAGCTATCTACAAAAAAGGGCCTAATTTTACCAAATAACTTGATAAAATGGGCAAAAAACCATCCTAATAGCTGCTTGATAGCATAAATTTGTAATATTTTATAGTTTCATGCGGATATTTTTGGTTTCTAATTAATTAACTAATTAATTAATGACAATTTGATTCAATGCAAAGTTGCATGCTCAATAATGATGATTTAAAACCATTAATTTCGCATATATTTGGTGAAATCAAGTAGTCATTCCATCTGTTGTGCATGAAAAAGTTAGTGATTAATTAGAAATATGACGTCATAAAAACTGATGACGTCATAGATTTAATAAATTGTTAATGTCAGCAAATATGAATAAACTATATATCAAATGAAAGCACTCATCGAGACNATGAAGGCCACGTGCTACCTATGCTTCAATTGTTTTCATATATCAAGGACATCAAATGAATAGGTCATGCTCAAATTGACAAAGTCGTTCTAGCTAAGCTGCTGCAAATTCCATTGAATACTTTGATATCCAACATTATGTTTAATTCACGAAAGATTGGTCATAAGATATTTCATTTTCAAAGAACTTTGCCCAGATGCAACAGAGATTCATCAGTATCTTACAAACGCTGCCATTCTGAAACGAATGATGATTTCGAGAATGTAACTCTCTGGGATCATGATAAATTACCTAAAGTTTTCTTGGAGAAACATATTTGAAAGAAATGGACAATAAATTTTACGTCATGAATTTAGAAGTTATGCAAAGATTCAACGCCTATGCTAACGGAAGCCATATATTTCTGCAGAATATAAATTCGTCAGTCATTTAGTGGCTATCTCAACTGTGAGGAAGTCCTTCCTGATTATGTGTAGACACGCCCTTTTACATCTCTTCGTCAAGACTTAATATCTTCAAACTTTTCATCAAATGAGACCAGTTTTGTTCGTAGGTGACAAAGGGACATTCTTAAATTCTTAAATGAGTTGATAGACCTCATGCGTAATTATGTCACACGCGATGCGGCGCACAATGCATTCTGGGACTTGTGGTCACGCGTGGCTCTATTTACTATCAGATGTGTCGTTTTCAGTACGCAAAGCTCAGATTCATCTATTGTTCATGCTACCAGTCGCCCTGAAAACATGGAAAATATGGATGAAATTAATTTCATTTCATTTTCATTTCATTTCCATTTCTTTAAGCACGGTAACCCGGTCAATCGATTGACTGCTTTTCAGGGGGCCGTGCATAAAACTTTACAAATCAAGTTAAAAATAAATACAAAGTAAAGCCCTAACTTAATTACAATATTGAATAAATAAATAAAAATATAAATAAATAAACTATTTTTTTAAAGTTTCTTTAAATGCTTTGAATGAGGATGCCTGCTTGACTTCACAATCCAAGAGGTTCCAAACTCCAGCACCACGATATGAGAAAGCTCGCTGACCATTACTTGTTCTCATTAGTGGGACTTGAAGATCAGTTGCGGTGTTTCTCAAACTTTTCCTACTGCATGTCGAATTTTTAATGAACATTTCTGACAGGTAGTCAGGAGCAAGGTCATTTATCGATTTGCAAACCATGCAAGCTGTCTCGGTTTTTATCATATCTGCTACAGTAGGCCAATTCAAACTTTTAATCAAAGCACTAGCAGAAGAATCATAATAGAAGAAGCATCAATAAAGCGATTAAAAAACAGCTAGATTTACCCTTCTTCTTTCGTTATTTGCGGATAGCTTTTCTTAAAAATTACCTTTCGCTTGCGCAAGGAGAGAGTTTGCCCTACTAGTTTTGGGAAAAATTTTACGGTTTTGTATCTTTTGAGTTAGGGAAATGAGCAAATATACTCCCAAAACGATCAGTATATATTTTGCAACAATCTGATACGATCTTCTCTGTACCTATTTGATATTTGTGTAGGCAATCCTCTTAAAAACTCGTGATTGTCAATATGCGATACTGTGCCAATTTCTGAATCGCATACCGGGTAAATCAAACAAAGTTAACATGTTTAGCAAGTTATTATGAAACCGACATTCAAAACTGAAATGTTATTCTATCAGTCAAAGACTAACTTGGATGTGCAAAATTTGATTCGTAAAATCACTCATGATTGGCATCAATAAATAAGAAAGTTGCTGATAAGGGGTTGCTACGAGAAAGAAAATTCCAAGCTCGATTCTGGTTTGTGATGCCCTTGCAACTGAAAGTGAAATTTGATGCAATGGTCAGTTTCAGAGATAAGATTTAAATTTTAATGGTAAGTACATCATGGGCGAGGGTCGAATGCTAGAGTTAAACAAAATAGTTTTCACAGCTAATTTACTGATCGATAGATTGTAACTTTATTTTTCAATTTCGTTAAAGTATTTTTATTAACAAACCATCCAAACTTGTGAACTCTTTTGACTTGCCTGCTATACTTTGCAAGCTGACTAATCAATTGAATATTACTTTGAGACATTTGCAACATATTTGTAGCAATGTAATATTTCCTCTTCATTTCAGAGAAATTTGGAAATTTTTCATTTCACATCAATACCTACAAAAAGAATTCATATGCTGAACGAATTGATGAATTTCCAGTTAAATTGAAGTTAAGAGACTGGCTTTATTTTGAAGTAAATGCGACAGTAAAAGATAGCAGTTTATCGTTGTTGATCGAGCAGTGCTACTCCACACCAACTATGGATCCAGAACAACCATTGAAATATTATCTGATTGAAGACCGGTAAGAACAATGTTATAAAAATGGTTCAAAAGACATCTACAGGTGTTCCAAAATTATACAAATATTGTTTTATGCAGCCATGTGAATTTAGATTTGGTCTAAAGCTACTCTCTTTCGAATGTTTTCGATAGTCAACTTTAGCATAAATACCTCCTTCATTGATATTGGTGCTTTTAGAGTAGAGATATTAATCTTGGAAGCTCAAATTAGGGTCCATCTCCATATAAGAGCTTTGATCTTCTTGCGGCAACCCAATGCAATTGTTAGTTTGTTACTCCGTCGTTTAAGTCAGGTTTCATGTAGATTCATAATATATCCATGTTTTTTCTCGACATTACGTGCCATTTTCTTGAGAGATCACGATGACATTTCAGGAGACTTAGAAATATTAGAAAGGGGGTCAGCAGCCGTGTTTATGCAATATATCCAAAAGGCGCTAAAATCCATTTTTGCGAAAAATATTTAGAGATTGTTTTTAAATTCAAGGCGATTTGTGACTAAAAACGATATGACGAGGAGAAGATCTTGACGATTAATTTCTGAAAATGGATTTGCTTGCCATATTTGTTCTCTAAGGCGGGTACTCTCGTATATCTAGGATAGGGGTGCTCAGGTTACTTTTTTGCGTCTAAACTTTGGGCAAAGATTTTTCTTCTGGGTCAATAATATGTACAGTTATTTTTTGGTTCCTGAAATTCTGGATTACTTTTTTGGGTCTCCAATATGGGTAAATGTAAAAAAACGGAAAAAACATCATTTTCAAACAAAATTAAACTCAAGTAAGATTACTAAAATCAAAATACTTACATATTCAAATGGATTACAAGAAATCTAATCCTTCATGTCACATTTCCATAAATTTAAGGTACTGCATTCAAAACCTTTGGGTAAACTGGGTCAAAAAAACTATTTTTTTGGGTCTAATTTTATGCTAGAAATTACTTTGCTGGGTAGATTTTTTTACCCTAGCCTGAACACCCCTATCCTAAATATACCTGAGTACCCCCCTGTGATTTCTTCAAATCATTGATGTGTTATGAAAGGTTAAAAGTTACACATTTCCCTCCCAATAAAACACATTGCTTGTTTTTATCCTTTCTATAAAAAAACATAGCACATTTTAAATACAGTCTAGATCTAGAGTCTAGAGCAATACAATGTGCATCAGATTATGTCAATAAGAGATTGGCAGGAACGCCGGAGAGGGGGGGCGCGGGGGGTCAAGCGCCCCTCCTGCCCTTTCCTAACGGGGGCAAGGGGGGCAAAAGTGCCCTTTCAATGAAAAACAATAATTTACTTTGAAACTTGATAGAAAAGCCGCCATAGCTTCATTTCCTTATCAAAAACACACCAGTAACGAAAAATGACTTTCAATTGCAACTTCAAAATAAGCAATATACAATTTTATGCGATTTGGAATGAGGACATGTGGAGGAATCGCCGAAAAATTTCGTCAAAGAACATGATTAATGTTCGTTAAAACGTTTTTGATACCATTTTAAGCCAATCTAAAGGGCGTGGTCACAAAAATTTTCCCGGGGGAGTACCCCCGGACCCCCCAATTTTTAGGCTCGCTTCGCTCGCCTTCGGCCTCGATTGCCCTTACGCTCCTAGTCGCCCCCCTTGCCCTACCATCGCTCCGGCGTCCCTGGAGATTGGTACCATTTCTGTACACGTATGTTATGTGTACATTAACCTACGTGTGAATCACTCTGAATTGACTGCTATAGACAGGGAATATTGTCTAACAATCTAACAATCATAGTAACCTTTATTTTGTGCCTTGCTTGTACTAAATCGACCATAGAAATTCAAAATTCACCCGGCACCTTTTTATTTTGACAAGAATTGTCATTTTTGTTTACCTCAATTACTGAAATTTGGAGAAATAATATGGACTACAGCTTTTCACAGGTATGTTTGATCAGAAAAAGTGTGATTTAACTTGTTTAGAGCCTTTGAATTATTTATAGTATTTATCCTGTCAAAATTAACCCTAATCCATATGGGCATTTTTCGAGCTACCATTTATCGGGGGGTGCTTTCCACCCCCCTTCTGAAAATTGCCTTAGACTCACCCGAAATCAATACAACTTGGCACAGTTGCAGAACAGGTAATTTGTAGCTCGTAGCGTAATTTGGGTGTGGCTGCCACACCTTGTGACGTCACAGTGACGTCACAGAGCTGAACATCTGTGAAAATCAGGCTTCCAAGCTGAATTCAGGTTTAATGAAGATTTTGCATGAACTTTATGCAGTTTTTGGTTCAGTTTATCAACATATTTGGTGATAAAATGTTATTTTATTGAAAATAACGATTTTGGAGTGACATTTTGGGAGAAAGTAGCCGATTCTTATGACGTCATTTGTGCGATTAATTTATTCTATGTAAAAAGAGACCAAAAGAACCTGCAAAATGGTGATTATCTATAACAAATGCATCATTACAGTGTTTTTCATTGAAAATGTTCCAAAAAACTTGAAAAAATTGCTAATTAGTCAAATATGGCGGCCAAAATTACGTCATTATCAAAAAAAGCTGACATCATCAAATTCCAGAAGCTCCGGTATCAAATTGAAGCCCTTTGTTTGCTGACTCATTTGCTGTATAATACTTCATAATTAAATCAAATAATTCCATTGAAATCATTGAAAACAATGATTTTGCTGCTACCTCCTTCCAAATATGGGCATATCACATGACCTGTGAGTCCTATTGTTCAAAAATTTTTCCAACAAAATGTGGCTAATAGATAATTAGTAAGAGTCAGGAAGGCTGGGGGACATGGCAAATGTCGTTTAAAAACGCGGCAAATAAAACCTTGAGGGGGGTGGAATCCACCCCCCATGTGGATTAGGGTTAAGAAAAATTACCTGGTGAATTCTGAATTCCCATGGTCGATTTAGTATGAGTATGGCACAAAATCAAAGGTTAGCATGATTGTTAGATCGTTAGACATTAACCCTATTTTAACCGGGTACAAAAATGTGATTTTCTACCGGGGGGGCGTTCCCCCCCCTGTTTTTCTCCGCACTTATAACAGCTATGCCAATGAAACTTGCACTGTGTCATAATTGAACAAAGGAGAATCTAAAAATAGCATCAATCAATCAATCAATAGTCACGTGATTGGTTGCTAGGCAACCTGAAACAATGCAAATTTTAAGAAAATCGAGCTATTTGCAGAAAAGTGCCCATTATTAGCAAATAGCGAGATAGAATTGGCAAAAATCCATCTAAATACCTGCTTGACAGCATTAATTTGTAGTTTTATATGGTTTCATACGGATATTTGTGGTTTCTAATAAATTAACCAAATAAATAATGAAAATTTGATTCAAGGCAAAACTGTTAGCTCAATAATTATGATTTAAAACCATTAATTTCGCATATTATTGGTGAAATTAAGTACCTTCATCGATATCTGAGGTAATTCCATCAGTTTTGCTTGAAAAAATTACTCATTCATTAGGAATATGACATCATAAATATTGATGACGTCATGTAAATAATAAACTGCTGATGTCAGCAAATATGAATAAATTATATATCAAATTAAAGTAATCATCGAGACGAATCGAATGGTATATATATTATTGAGATTTAGTAGCAAAGGAAGAAATTAGGGCCGTTTTAAAGAATTTCTTTGTGACCACTCTCCAAATATGGGCATGTGATGGTCACGTGGTCAAACAACAGGTATTGAAAATTCTTTTTTCCGATTTTCAACTAAATTGTAGGAAAAGTCAAGAAGTTTCAGCTTTGTAGATAGCATCGTTTGGGAGCTATTGAAAATAAAATCCGACAGTGGGGGCGAAAAATGCCCCCCTGTTAAAATAGGGTTAATCCCTGTCTATAATATTTCCATGTATCCTTGTGACATCTTAAGTAAGAAAAAGGAACATCATCTGGTAAAACAAGATAAGAAGTTTCTACAGTATAGACAAATGTAACTAACGTATCTATACCTAGCTAATTTAGCTAACGTAGATACTAACGTAGGAACAAAAACTGAAATTGATAAACCATCAAAATCTCTTCAACCCGACAATAATAAGAATGCTCCTTTTAGGTTTATGCATGATGAGAGGATAATTTTGATGACTAGTAGTTTACTTTCTTCCCAAATATTGTATTCTCAATTTATTACAATAACTTAAATAGCATTTGTTTTACAAATTTCAGCTGTGCAGTCGATATAACTACGCAGTTCATCCCAACAACTGGACTGCGACGCCGTTTCAGTATGCAAGCATTCAGATATGAGAATTCAACCAGTGTTTATATCCATTGTATTGTGTTTCTTTGTCGTAAAACATCAACTGATGAAAGATGCTCCACTGGCTGTTTTGGTAATAAGATACGTCGAAAGAGAAGAGACATTGCCAGTGAATCATTGACTGATGCTGGGAGTTCTTCCCACACGGGTTATTACAAATTGGATTCAGGAAAGATCATCCTTGATAAATCAGACGATTCAAAGCATGTCAGACCGAAGAAAGGAGGTTTGTATTTTCTGAAAAAAAGGGAGGGAGNAGCAACTGGATTGCGACGCCGTTTCAGTATGCAAGCATTCAGATATGAGAATTCAACAAGTGTTTACATCCATTGTCTTGTGTTTCTTTGTCGTAAAACATCAACTGATGAGAGATGCTCCACTGGCTGTTTTGGTAATAAGATACGTCGAAAGAGAAGAGACATTGCTAGTGAATCCTTGACTGATGCTGGAAGTTCTTCCCACACGGGTTATTACAAATTGGATTCAGGACAGATCATCTTTGATGAATCAGACGATTCCAAGTCTGTCAGGCCGGAGAAAGGAGGTATGTATTGTCCGAAACAAGGGAGAGAGATGTGCTGACGTCTCGACATCTCTAAATCATATGATGTCTGACTTTAGAAAATAGCGTTATTATTGTATTGTTTCGCCTTTAGATACCTTGTAAAATTATCTCAAGATTTTTGAAGGATTTATTGTTAAGGAAGTCAAAGCAAATTTTCAAGGTAAGTACCTTCCAACGGTACATTTCTACACTCTGTAAGGCTCTTTTTTGATGAAGCATGTGCTTTTTAGGCAGTGATGAGTTGAAAACGAATCTTAGGATCGAAAATGAAGGTCACCTGTGGTTTATCTCCATTCCACCCAGGGGGAGGGATGAAAAATGCCCCCCTCCAAACTTTTGATCATAAAACCGAGAGCAAAGAGGGCTGAAACAACAGTGAATTTTCCCAGTTTAAATTGGCAATGGAATTTTAAGCTATTCATTGCCATAATTCAAATCATGTGACCAATAGTTGCCCATATTTGGAGGGTGGTCACAAAAGATTAAGAATCGCAAAAACAATCATAGCATCTCTGTTTTAAATTTGATTAAGTCGAGCATGGTATCAAACATTTCCCTTTGCAAAGTACTTCCATGTGATATATACAGTATCTACAGGGTGTCCCAAAAAGGTGTCCGACTTTTAAATTTGAATAAATCAGAAAATATTTGATATATATGAACCGTTCTAGTATAATTTGAGAGCTGAGACATGTAATTTTCTTTTGAGTCTATTGCAGCTCAAATTTGACAAATACTAAGAAACCATGGTGTCCTCGAAGTTATAGCCATTCTTTTGCATGTTTTCTTCACCTTTGCTCTAATGTTGTCTACATTTAAAGTGATATTTACTGTTGGAAAACAAAACTAGCCCTGTTCTTAGTGGAAAAGAGGTTTTCAATTTTCTTTATTTGAGCATGAGTTACTAAAATCATCATAAATCTAATTGCTACCACTGGTAAGGAGGTATGTTACCTCTAACCAGGCAGCGATGCATATTGTCGAAATTGACATTAACATGTACAGAGTTGGAGAAAAAAAGATTATTGCCTTGTTTTGAAAGAACGATTGAACAAATTTGCAAATGCCATCAAAGAAACTGCTTAATGTTCTAAGATGCATTCAATTTCAAAGCTGCATAACGGACCAAACCGTGACAAAGTTGATCTGTGCATTGCAAAACGGGCTAGAAAAAACTGTCTTCTTCATAGCTAAGTTTTAGGTGGCCCCCCCCCCCTCCGTTTTCAACTTGTAAGATTTTGAAATTTTGCAATGTTAATGAATTACGTTCTCAAATTTATCAAAATACTTATATTTTTCTTTCTGAACTGTCTGGACAAGTCTTTTTAGAAACTAGAATTACATTGGAGAATAGAGAGTAAAAAGTGAAAATACATAAAAATTTGCCAGAATTTTAATGAACCTCCTGGTTTCATAAAAATTCCCAAATTCAAACAGCCATAGAGTCTAACAGAACATTACATGTTTCAGCTATCAAAAACTGCCCATATGGTTCAAATCCTTTTCTGGGACATCCTGTATATTTGCTGACATCAGAAAATTATAGATTCTATGGCTTCATTAAGATCGATGCTTTCATATTTTTCAATTTTTGTTGCAAGATTGCAATCATTATTAGTACCTATTGTATTGTACTGAAGCGGATCTGTGACTTTGTCCTATTGTTTGGTTGCTTGGAAAAAATATTCTATAATTAGACTCCTAAAAGATGTGAGTACTATTATACGAAGTTACAATTATATAATAATTGAGTTCTGGATATTTCCAAGGTTAAGTTGTTTATATTATTGAGTTTTAGANTTACTTTCTTCCCAAATATTGTATTCTCAATTTATTACAATAACTTAAATAGCATTTGTTTTACAAATTTCAGCTGTGCAGTCGATATAACTACGCAGTTCATCCCAACAACTGGACTGCGACGCCGTTTCAGTATGCAAGCATTCAGATATGAGAATTCAACCAGTGTTTATATCCATTGTATTGTGTTTCTTTGTCGTAAAACATCAACTGATGAAAGATGCTCCACTGGCTGTTTTGGTAATAAGATACGTCGAAAGAGAAGAGACATTGCCAGTGAATCATTGACTGATGCTGGGAGTTCTTCCCACACGGGTTATTACAAATTGGATTCAGGAAAGATCATCCTTGATAAATCAGACGATTCAAAGCATGTCAGACCGAAGAAAGGAGGTTTGTATTTTCTGAAAAAAAGGGAGGGAGATGTATTCAGGTCTCGATATCTCTGAATCATGATGTCTGGCTTTTGAAAATAAATGTGTTATTATCGTATTGTCTTGTCTTTAGATACCTTGTAAATTTATCTCAAGATTTTTGAAGGATTGTTAATGAAGTCAAAGCAAATTTTCAAGGTAAGTACCTTCCAACAACGGTACAATGCTACATTGAATTCTGTAAGGCTTTTTTTTATTAAGCATGTGCCTTTTAGGCAGTGATAAGTTAAAAACGAATCTTAGGATCGAAAATGAACGTCACCTGTGGTTGATCTCCATTCCACCCAGGAGGAGGGATGGAAAATGCCACCGAGCCAGACTTTTGATGGTGAAACAGAAAGTAAATAAGAAAGTAAAAAAGAGAGCAGAATAATTCATGAGTAGTTAAATTTTAGACTTTTCATTGTCACAATTTAAGTCAAGTTAATGGCAGATGCCCATATTTGGACAGCGGGAACGTAAAATTACAAAAAAACATCATAATTTATTTCTTCCGGTTTTGATTAAGGTGTTATGGTGATACTTGAAAAAGATGTTGATGATTAACTATATATTTTGCTGACATCAGTATTTTAAAATCTGAATGGTGTCATTCAATTTGATTACGCCTTATCTCTACTAAAGAAGGAAAAACTTTAAAAAAGTTGATATATATTAATGTGCAATCATGTTTTCTTTACATAACCCTTTTCCATGCCAGGGGATGCCTCCCTCCAAACTTTTGATCATAAAACCGAGAGCAAAGAGGGCTGAAACAACAGTGAATTTTCCCAATTTAAATTGGCAATGGAATTAAGCTATTCATTGTCATAATTCAAATCATGTGACCAATAGTTGCCCATATTTGGAGAGTGATCACAAACGATTAGGAATCGCAAAAACAATCATAACAACTTTGTTTTAAATTTTATTAAGTCGAGCATGATATCAAATAATTTCCCTTGCAAAGTACTTCTATTTGATATATACATTATCTACAGGGTGTCCCAAAAAAGTATCCGACTTTTAAATTTGAATAAATCAGAAAATATTTGACATATATGAACCGTTCTAGTATAATTTGAGAGCTGAGACATGTAATTTTCCTTTGAGTCTATTGCAGCTCAAATTTGACAAATACTAAGAAACCAGGGTGTCCTCGAAGTTATCGCCAATCTTTTGCATGTTTTCTTCACCTTTGCTCTAATGTTGTCTACATTTAAAGTGATATTTACTGTTGGAAAACGAGACTAGCCCTCTTCTTAGTGGAAAAGAGGTTTTCAATTTTCTTTATTTGAGCATGAGTTACTAAAATCATCATAAATCTAATTGCTACCACTGGTAAGGAGGTATGTTACCCCTAATCAGGCAGCGATGCATAATGTCGAAATTGACATTAAAATGTACAGAGTTGGAGAAAAGAAGATTATTGCCTTCTTTTGAAAGAACGATTGAACAAATTTGCAAATGCCATCAAAGAAACTGCTTAATGTTCTAAGATGCATTCAATTGCAAAGCTGCATAACGGACCAAACCGTGACAAAGTTGATCTGTGCACCGCAAAACGGGCTAGAAAAAACTGTCTTCTTCATAGCTAAGTTTTAGGTTGCCCCCCCCCCCCCCCCCGTCTTGCAACTTGTAAGATTTTGAAATTTTGCAATGTTAATAATTTACGTTCTCAAATTTATNGTTGCTTGGAAAAAATATTCTATAATTAGACTCCTAAAAGATGTGAGTACTATTATACGAAGTTACAATTATATAATAATTGAGTTCTGGATATTTCCAAGGTTAAGTTGTTTATATTATTGAGTTTTAGATCCTCATAATCTGCAATAATCAGCACTCGTTGCATTCCATTACTGAATCTTATATGCAATATGGTCTCGTTCTTTGGTTGCCTGTGAAAACCACGTGACCAATAATCATCAGATTTATAACTAGACTCGTACTTTTTGGAGATGATTAACCCTATCTCACCTGGGCGTTTCGAAGCGGTCAATACCTGAGGGGGTGGATTCCATCCCCCCTCTTTTCCTTCGCTGTTATAGTAGCTATAATCTTTAAACCTGGTAAATAGATGTACTTTGATGCAAAAAATCTAAATTACGTGATATAATCAAATTATCTCTATTGTTCTCGTTGCTATGACAATAAGAACATTTTAAGTTATGATTATCATGATTGTTATCAACATGATTGAAACAATGAAATGAGGCACTAAACAAACATTTTTTGTTTCAAATCAAGTTGGATATCATCAAATACATGCGTGAGCATAATTTGGCGTAAATTGCAGATGACTATTTGCAACAATTAAAACATTGCTTGCCATGGCTACGAAGCTATATTTAGCATCTTGAAGTTTTCATCATTCGATACAGTGTAGATATAAAGTCAGAGTAGCGGAGCTATGGCATCCTGCATTGCATATTTAAGCATTGGCGAATAAAAGTTTGGCTGGGGGGGGGGGGATCCCCCAGGTGAGATAGTGTTAAGAGGCTAGTTTTGTCCCTCCCCGGGCAGCTGACCAAAATAGCCTAGGTGGAATAAGGCTAAGCTTCCAGCTTGACTCAAGTAACTGCTTTCACTTCCGATCAATTTTGCCTCGTAACGGCTTGGTTTCGTAAGGGTGTAAATGGTTAAATAATCGAGTAAGTTGTGAAATTTACTCAGTGAAGCTCAGTGAGTTGCCATTTCAAAATTTCTGTTATGTAAAACACTTTCCCTTCAGACCAAGTAAAATAATAACGGAAGCTTCAATATCATGCAAATGCTCGAAGAACAGGTCAACTCAGCTCTCAATCGTCCGACACCTGAAGATTCCCTTGCAAGGCTCTACGTGATCCATACATATCAGCTAAATTCAAAATTGCCAATTATATACTATTAGCAGTAACATAACCATTCAAGTAGCCCTATGCTTGAAAGTTCTCCCTCTCCTGTGTGTTTTCTCAGAGCAAATGTAACGAGGAACCTTCCAATGAAGTTTTACATTGATTTACATTTTTACACTGTCAGGCCTTGTTTACGACGACGATCCGGTTTCTCCTACTTTACGTCTTAGACAAATCCTTGTGAATTACCTCCCACCCAAACATTAGAGAAAGGGATTGGTCTTAGGTATATACCAGGTTCTTCTTTCTTGGAGCTTCTTCAGTAGCCGAATCACACTTTCTGACAGTTTATCTATTACCTCCAGATGCATTTCCGTTACTTCCTAGTAAGCCTTAATGACGTTGGCCTATGACATGTGCACGGTATTTTCACTTGTGCATATGTTGTTTTTGTGCAAGGCTGACCCATGGCCTTACACATATTATTTGGTACACTATTCTTCCTCAGAATTGCACTGGTGGTTCTGCTTGTTATAACAGATTTCATGTGAATTTCACAACACCCTCCCAACAGAGCAGCTTTTCCTGGGGCACTTTGTCGACCAACCTTCATAGTGACAAAAAATCAACTAAAGTCGATAGATTTTAAAACGCAGTTCACATAAAATCTCGAAATGAGACAGCTTTCAGAGGATTTGTTCATTCTGACATTAAAGGCATTGAGTCATGGTAAATAGACCGCGTATACCCAATTTGCAAAAATCGCTGAGTCATGATAATAGCTTACGCCAATCTGATTGGCTGTAATTCAGACTGCACACATGATATTCTCACCTGAATATGATCTTAAAGCTTTATTATCAGGGTTTCCCTTTGAAGTCAACAAGGTGCAATTTCACATAGCAAAGAAAACAAAAGGATCTGACGACCACCTCTCATGGCATTACAAGACAACTGATAAAGTGAGGCTAGAAGCAGAGACGTAGGAACCAGGGGGGCACTGGGGGCACGTGCCCCCCCCCAAGGTTTTGAAATAAACAAAGAAGTGCCCTTTTTGTTTTCAGGAAATGCCCCTTTAGCTTAATGGAAAAAGTGCCCTCGAAGTGTCGTGCCCCTCCAAGTTTGAGATGCTTCCTACGTCCCTGGCTAGAAGTATAATTTGAAAATTATCAGGATTACCTCAATAAAAGGACAGCAATGTGCTTAGGGCCAAGGGATTCAATTGAGTAACCAGTTTTTGTGGGGATTAACAAAAAGAGTTAGGTTTAAAAAATGCGAAACATAGGCCACGCGCCACGAGACGCCAGGCGGGACAGTCAGCGGGATCCGATGTCGCCTCGTATTTGTGAAGTTCATCTCTGATCACATGAAAACAGACTGATCACATGGAAGCAGACAGACCCCCAGCGGAGAATCGCTATTTACCATGACTCAATGTCTTTAAGTTTGTCGAGTACTGCATGGGGATACTTTCATCATTTTCAATTATGTAGAAATAATTCAGAAAAGTGAACGACTGAGATCATCCCTCGACAGAGTATTGAGCGGCCTCTGCGGTATTGAAATCATCCCTCCATAATGCTGAACAACCTCCTCCACAGCATTTAACTTATTCCTTGACAGTATTGACTAGATTCTACAGTACAGAAATAAAACCTGCACAATATGGAATGAAACCAGAAAAACTATTTATTTTGTTTTGTTAGTACAGTATGTTCGATTTTGATCTGTTGACATGAATGTACCAGGTGCTCCAAAAAAATAATCTTGATTTTAGCGGTTATTCTATTCAATAAAAGTTTTAAAAGGAATCTCTCATACAATGCACAACCTAGATTTTAGCATTTGTTTCATTTTTTCTGCGTGCATTGATTTCTATAATTTTTTTTCTGAAAAACAGACTACCCAAAATGTTAAAGGAAGACCTCTGATCAGTTTATCAATAAGATCGTTAAACCTGCATCTTAAAATCCACAGAAATTCTGCTATTTTAATGAATTCCAACAGTACAGAGCTCGAACTCCGTAAAAGGACCCGAGAAAAATCGTATTTGTCTGTTTTTCCGTAAAAAGCACGATTTTTATTGATATTCGGAGGGAATGCATAGAACATAAGACAAGTTCTAGTACTGTATTACTTACTGCAACATATTGCCTAGATTTAATACCAATTTATGAAATTGACAAGCAGTTGCATGCCTTCACACTTACGATGTAAAACATGGAAGAAATGGAACATGACATATCACCATCGCAATACTTATCACTTTTCCAAGGGTTTCTCGAGAGTAAGATTTTTGGAAAATGGACATTTTGGAGGTCTTTTGAAGGGCAAAGAATAAGAAAAAACTATATGGATGCAAGTTGGCTTTTAAAGCCTAAAATACACTGTCCAATTTATTGGATTCAATAAAATTGGTGTTCCGATTAGTTGGATGAGAAGTTCTGTTTACTTTCATCCAATAAATTGAAACGATTCTTTGGGAGTCTCTCATTGCACAATGGACTCTGACTATGAGTATGCTGCAGCGGCTGTCTTAGTTACAATTTTGAGTAAGAAACGAAAAGGTTGCAAATGAAAAGGCAAGATCTGTTTGGGTCAAGCTGTGGGTAAGTCGAAGAAATGAGCTTGGCATTGAAAGTACGCTATTACGAAAATTTCGGCTTAAAGATGAAGAAGGGTACAAACAGTTTCTGAGAATGTCCTCAGAAAATTTCGACAAACTCCTAAGCCACGTTAAATTTGACATACAAGCTTGTTTGTTCCTTCCATAAATTTAAGAAATCTTCAGTCCGTTCAACACACTGCGCTTTAGCGGCCATGCTAGCTTGCACTGCCTATCCGCCTATCCAAAAGAAATGCACAAGGTACGAAACTAGACATAGGCTTTCGCTCGGCGCCATAAAGACAAAGGGATTAAGAAACAAAAATGGGAAAAGTTGGATAAAAGTTGGACACGTCCAACTTTTGAAAATGAGGTTTCAATTTGTTGATGATGGGAAATATCATCCAATTTTTGCGTTAACATTGTCAAATTTAATGAATCCAATAAACTGAATACAATAAATTGAATAGTGTATTTTAGGCTAAGCAAGAGATTGCCGCTTAAACCGTTCAAAACGAGACAATGGTTTATTTTTCTGGAACTGTTCAAACAGGGAAACTTTTTCTGGGACACCCGGTATCTATTGTATATGTTGTTAGCTATTCTTTAACAAGTCGAATTCAAATAAAATTACAGCAACATCAAAGAACTGAAATTTCCCTCCACAGTACTGACACAAGTCAGCACTGAATAACACCAAAGGTACCGAAGCTATCCCTCCACAGTATTGAATAATCTCTACAGTCCTGAAATCATCCCTGCAAAGTACTGAATAACCTTTACTGTACTAAAATTATCCATCCAAAGTATTGAATAACCCCTACAGCACCGAAATTAACCAACAAGTACCCCCCCCCCCCCCCCCCCCCCCCCCCCC
>REGL01002108.1:18500-31132 GCA_004194395.1 Aurelia aurita complex sp. Pacific
CCTTCAAAGCACTACACAGATGACTGCCAGGAACAATGTCACAGGTTCACAATATGACTTAGGCCCCGTTCACACTGCTCCGTTTTTGTACAAAAACGGTGAGAAAAGCTCCGTTTTTGTGAAAGTGTTCACACTGATCCTCACAAAAACGCCACCAAAACGGAGGTTTTCGAAAACGCTATCAAAAGTAGATATCCACAAAAACGGAGGTTTTTGAAAACGCACTTGATCAGTGTGAACGCTCAAAACGGAGGTTTTTGAAAACGCTCCAACATTCAACAATGAGTTTTACAAAAACGGAGCAGTGTGAACGCACAAAAACGGATGTTTTTCCCTCCGTTTTTGTACAAAAACGGAGCGATGTGAACGGGTAACTTGGATGCCACAAAAACGAATACTAACAAAAACGGAGCAGTGTGAACGGGGTTAAGTTCATAGCTCGCGCATGGGTTGTTTTTTCGTTCAAATGCTTACTTGACTGAGCTACAGTACCGCTATGAATATATTTCCTGAAGTGACACCAACGAACAACATCATCAATTCAATAAGATGAGTTGCGGCTAAAGTGAATGAGAGTTTTTCCTGCAACATATCATATCTGAATGTTCTAAATCTATTATATTGATTCCATAGGTTCTGATAAAACCACCCCAACTGCTACAATTTTATTTGGAGTGATGGGAGTTGTAACTGCTGTTTTGGCGGCTGTGGTTGTCATGTTGTTGCTAAGAAGAAAACATCCGCCTGAAGCCAAAGTTTCGTTCAAGAAAGAAATTGGAATCGTCAATGCAGTTGAAGTTACATGAGATGAAGTGCCATGGTAACAAAGCAAGCACTGTAGAGACCATTTGCTTTGCTGGGCAAAGAGTACATTTTGTATCATAGGTGCTTTGATATACTTTTGAATTTTGTATTCTACTGACACATCAATAGCTGGCGTGATCCTTATTTCGAGTAAGTCTGTTTGGCATGAACGTGCAGAGGCTTTGTTCTCTTTTGTTTTTCAGTTGTTCTGGGAGCGCCTATTAGATTCATGTAGACTTACTAGATTCTCTCTGGTGAAGATTTATTGTCAATCTGACGGTTTGTGTTCTAGTCCCAGCCCTTTTAGACCTCCTATGTAAAGAGAGGAGAATCGCCAGTTCTCTGCAATTCTACGGTACGAAATTAGGAGTTTTTACATTTAGAGGATGGACCATTACATTGTGTCGGTAAGCATAGATCGCATTTACACTGTAAAGGTACAACTTTCGTTCCGTGGTGAAAGTGTAACGGAAAAACTTCTCGTTTACACTGTTGTTACTAATCCATAACACTTTTGTTCCTTTCATCTGCAGATAAATCTTGTTATGGAGCAACGTAAAGGCTCTTTGACCCTAACGACTTTATAGCGGATAAAATCTGTACCGGTACAGTGTAGTGAGTGTGGGGTGAGTGGCCGAGCGGCTTATACAGTTTCCGTCAGGTGACTGAAGTTAAGCTCGGTCGAGTGAGGTCAAACTCCGGATGGGTGACCTTGGAGGCTTGACCTTGCAACTCGCCTCACCGTCCTTCGGAAGGGACGTTAAACTAGGAGTCCCATGCCTGGATGCGGTATATAAAGTGGGCTTAAATTAGCTTTAATTAGCTAGAAATGCTTTCTGCCCACTCAAAATAAATTATTGAAAAAAAAACAGTGTAAAACAGTCTATGTCCAGGTTGATTGTCTAGATCCTGTCTGCCGGTGTGGTACTGCTGATGAAGATAGTGAGCATTTCCTCCTGCACTGCCATTTTTTCGAAAAAGCACGAAGATATCTCCTTGGCAGCTTTTTGGATATTAGTGGGTTAGATATAGCAGGATTGGACGCACCGTCCTTATGCCATTTTAATCATATTTGGAAATGCAGATCTGACCCTAATTGCAATTAGGATGATTATGGGAGCAACAATTACAGTATTAGTGTATTGAAACTTTTGAATTGTAAGTGCTTTTCATGGTGGGAACTCCAATGACCCAGTGTCTATTCCTGCCATGATAGGCACAGTAGATGTACTTTTTGAGTTTGTATTTTAATTGATTATATACAAAAAATAAATCCAAGTCAGGTGATGCAAAGATCTCTTTGAAAATCTCCTAGCAGTAGCACATTCGTTTGTCGTCATAGGCAAGATGAAAAAAACTGTCCAGAGCTCGTTGCAATATTCCTGAAGAAATGCTTAATGATAGAGGGAAACAACATGGCCTGATCAACAAATGATTCAACTGCGTGTATCCGATACTTTGCTAATCCAATTTTAACCCTATTCTACATGGGTAGATCAAGCACCATTTTCTCATGGGAGGGGGGGCTAAAAAGGCCCCCCAGATTTTCTAAGCAACGGTAGTGCCTATGGCAACGCAACTTGATACACATGATTACCAAGCAATTATGATTCTAAAAATAGCATCATATGCTAATTAGTCACATGATCCGTTGCTAGGCAACGCAAAAAAATGGAAATTTTCTGATTTTGGCACTCCTTCTATAAACGTAATATTTTCAAACAAAAATAGTCAATAAATAACTTTAAAGTTATAAATATGATACATATTGATTGTACTTAATGAAAACTTTCAACAAGTCTATTTTTGGAATTCTACTGTTATCACAACTGTCAATCAAAGTCATGGTTGATACCTAAACTAATTAGTTGATGCTTTATTGGCATTTTAAATACGTTTTTAGTGATAACAACGATGGGAAATTAATCTTGAATTGTTAATTAGTCAATTTTGATCATAATACACCATATATAAGTATGACGTCATAGATCTTAAATTTTGCTGATGTCAACAAAATACAAATATTTATATATCAAACGAAAGTAGATTTCAAGACAAAATGATAGGTACTAATTGCATTGAAATCAGATGTGTATGAGAAAAGTTATGCATGTTTCACTGATTTTCTGAGAGACCTGTTGCCTAATATGGACATGTCACAGTCACGTGACCAATTATATAACAATNACTTTATTGGCATTTTAAATACGTTTTTAGTGATAACAACGATGGGAAATTAATCTTGAATTGTTAATTAGTCAATTTTGATCATAATACACTAATTATTTCATATGTATATTATAACTATGACGTCATATATAAGTATGACGTCATATATCTTAAATTTTGCTGATGTCAACAAAATACAAATATTTATATATCAAACGAAAGTAGATTTCAAGACAAAATGATAGGTACTAATTGCATTGAAATCAGATGTGTATGAGAAAAGTTATGCATGTTTCACTGATTTTCTGAGAGACCTGTTGCCTAATATGGACATGTCACAGTCACGTGACCAATTATATAACAATTAACCATTGTTAATTTGATTCAATATTAATTAAATTTGATTAAAAATCACCCAATTTCCAGTGTTTATCATGCTTGGTTTAAGAGTAATTATAGGAAGTATGGTTGGGGGGGGACCTTTATTGCCCCCCCTAGGTAGAACAAGGTTAATTATTTCATATCATACGTTTTATTGGTCAAATATGAGAACATATATAATTTAGCTTGTAATTTAGATGGTATCATGTATCCGTTATTTTCACATTGTAATCATTGAAATTAAAGTCACAGCTTGTTTCGTATTATTGAATTGAGCTTGTTTTGTACGTTTTGACCATATGTAGATTAAGAGTAGATTTGGGGCGACGGGTCAACTCGGCCCATATGCTATTGGAATGAAAAGAAATGCTTACATCATTTGATTATACCTTGCTGAAGTTTGATCGTGACAAAAAAATGTTTGTAAATATTTGCAAAGTGTGAGGTTATTTCTTATCGATTTCACCCTTCATCCAATCCAACTTTGGCTCACTTTGTACATGCTCAGTAAGTAATCCTTTATCATATTTACCATATAAAATTAGCAATTCAACCCTATTAACCCTATCCAGACTGGGGGGCGCATTCAGCCCCCCCCCCCACATACTTAACTGAGCACTGCTCCAAATTGGTTCAACAAACCAGGAAATGGTTTTTTGACTTTTGGTTTCTATCCTTTTGAAGTGTGATTTTGTGTGAAATTTTGAAAACAAAATTCAGGGGGATGGGGGGGTGGCTGTTTTTATTCAGAGTTGTTGGGGCCAACTTTTAGGTAAGCTGCTTATGGATGTAATTCCAGATCACCTCAAAATCCTTTGATAGTATCCTTTTAGTTGTAACGTCATAACTGCAATATTGGCACATGTGTCCCCCAGGTACTACAAGGGAAGCTTTCCTTGTGTTTGCAACAAGAAAACTTTGAATCGACGGTAGTTGGCGGTTTGCTGCAGAGGCTGTAAAGTCTTGTCACATTTTATCGAAATTATCGATGATAAAATGGTGGAAGAAATTTAATTTGTGGTGAAGTTATTTGTTAATGTATCCGCTGGTTATTATTGCAAAAGAGAGTGATTTAATGCCGATTACTGGGATTCTGCGGCGGGTGAAGGTAGGCCCATTAGCTTTCTTCGCAGCAAATAGCTTTAATTCCTCTTGGATTTTCGATAATCACACAAACAAAAACTTTCATGTTATTCCTGGACATAATTCACGTAACATGTGAAATTTTTAAAGCTATATCTTATTTGTAGCGTTCCTGAAGAATTCTTGAACATAGGCCAATTTTTCGAAGGAATGAAATTCGATGTAACGCCGATCCCTGACGAGATTTTAACCAAATGCAGAAAAACAAATGTGGAGTTAGGCTTCTCGAATCGATTCGTGGAAAAACCAGCTCTGTATCTTTATCAATCGAATATCCATTTTTATTTTCGTGAAGGTACTCGAAAATTTATCTCCAAAGCCTTATTTTCAATCATGTGATCGGAATACGACGATATCATTGGCTTATAAGCGTGAAATTGAAAGATTTGACTCATATGCTGCGAGGATGGCGAATAACTCACACCTATCTTTCATTTCCCTTTTCATTCCTTCATCAGTTTGGGTGCTGCTATTTGATGTATTATTGTTTCAAACGACCAGAAAAAACGCCCCCCCCCCGGTCCAAATAGGGTTATCAGTATTCCTTCATGATCAGATTTGGCTACCTAAACGGGATGACTTTTACGCTCTGCGCTTTGGCAAAAAGCTTGCCGCAGTAGTTTTCCCATTTGGAGCCATCGATTGATTAGCTTTGAACAGTTTTCTTTTTGTAGTTTGTCATCAAAAGATTGCAAAACATCCCAAAAATTATATCATCTATATAAGAGCCCTCTAGTTTCTCTCCTAGATTTTTCCAGTATTCTATTTTCTCTCTAGAACATATCAATCTCTGTGTTTTCGAAATCAATTTTTTTGCTTTTTGGAAATATTCTCATCAAAGGGGTTGCTACGTCTTTCCTTTGAAATACTGTTGAATGCCCGTTCGATGATGATAGCTCTCGAGAGAGGGTACTGGACCTGGTGTAGAATTTTGTGTGAGTAGATTATCTACTATATGATTCAGACTTCTAGGTGTCTGGGCTGTCAGAACATGAATCGTGCAAATTGTGATACTAGCATGCAATCTTCACAAAATGAGGACGATGCCGAACAGAAAGAAGACGAAAGAAGATTAAAATTATTCCAAATTGTTATTTTTAGACCAGGGCACTTGGTCCAAAATAGCCAACAACGAAGAAACTGGGTTCATGTTAAATTTCACAATTCTATATTTTCTACATATCTATAGGGGTTAGTAGCATTGTCTCATTAATCAAATTCGCGTTTGTGGCATCAGCAAATTTTTGAAGCACAGCGAACAAATCAACGATCGCCTTAAACTAAATTCGCATAATTGGATAAACAAATATGCATACCGTTTCTGAGAGGTGCATCACCGTTTGTTAAGAAGCATTTAACTCTAGCTTCTCGCGGAAATATGTTACCTTAAACTAAAAGTCGTAACTTAGGCCTCTTAAAGAAATGTACTCTTGATGTTGATTATGATATAGATGAACTGATCAAGCATTGCATACATATCTTGTTGGGGATACATGGTACTCCCCTTATTGTTTTTCAGCCTTGTTTTTTGGTCAACTTGACAGCCAATCAGCACGGGATATATGAACGCATGCGCTGTGGACATAATTCAATCATTCAAATATCTGCAGCCGTTGCGAAGAAAGTTGCAGTGACAACAAGCAGTCGGGGAAGATTCGCAGCTCGATGTGCAGGAAACTTTGCTTATATTTTATCAATTTTTAACTGCAGTTATGTTTGATATATGCCTACAAGAAACTGCAAACAAAGATTTCACGATGGACCTTTCTGGAAGCTTGGCACAGAAGTAAATGCTGAACGGTTTTGGTCTTGCGTTGATAGATTGGCCAAGGCAAAACAAGATAGCGCTCTGTGCTATGGAAAGCCCCGCTAGTAGACCCGTTTCGACAAAATTTCAAGGTGGCCATTTGAAACAAACCAAGCGAAGCTAAGTTGGCATATGAATATAAATACATTTCCTTGCCAAGCTTCCATGAAAGGCTATCGCGAGTGATTCTGAATGAAAACTTTTCAAATTTTTCTCTCATCAAAAATTGATTGTTCTGCGGCGGATGTGGTTTCGTTTCAATCTCTGACTCCCGGTTGTCTTTCAAATGAATAAAAGTTCGTGATAAAAATAATGCCATTAGGTAATTGAATCTGCAAAAATTTACACACTACGCATGCGTTCATAGTCCCCGAGGGGATATCCTCGTCCTCGTAAACTTGAGCTTGCAAGTATCCTCAACGATATAACTCATCTTGATGGATATATACACTTTGATGATCCAAGTTACTATGAGCCTCGGCTCAAACATTTTGCGTGTGATTCGGTTGAAAGGGAAATTGCAGATCGCACTTTGGAGCAATGCAAGAAAATCGAGTCACTATTTGTACAGGGTGCCCCAAAACAAGTACTCCCGTTTGAAAAATCATCAAAATTGGATTACATGAAAGATCTTAGATTTTCTTTATTGCCAGGTACATCAAGGACCAAAGTATTTTCTCAGACATAGCTGATCTTGCAATTGGTTTAAGATTAGTAAATTTAGCTCTTTTTAAGCTACGTGGGTTTGAATCATACTGCAAAGAAGCATTTACGCTTGCCATATCAATTTCTTTGTGCATATAAAGCTTCTAGTTTGGTAAAAAATGACAGAAAGAAATGCACAATATCATGGGAGACTTCGATGACGATAAAGAGATCTGAACATTTTGATTGTTAGGCAAGATTGAGTATTTTGCTTGAAGAGTGTAGCTCAAAAAAAGATTTTTCAACGTGTAATTTTTCTACCTTGATGCATCAAAAGCAAATGTTTTAGCATCTATAAATATTTTTGGGTCTTTGACAAAACAAGTCAAAAAGAAAATTTTACCAAAAGTTTGATAATCACTTTTTGGTGATTTTTTAAACAGGAGTACTTTTATTGGGACAGCAGGTAGATTTGAATGTTATTTTGATTTTTATGGCTGAACCGCTGATTAGCATCATGTAGCCATTGATAGCTCAATACCTTTATTCGCATATTTGGAAAAATTAACAGAAATTGAATTTAACTTTGTTGTTGACTTCAAAATTAAAGCTGTAAACTTGTCAAAGGATGTGGCATGACTGTACAAAGTTTCAAATGGAAGTTTTATGATCTTTAAATGTTTTAAAGTTTTGAAGGCAATTGGTGCTAATTCAAAAATGAAAATTTACTATGGCCAGAATAGGGAAAATTAAATTAGGGACACAAAGATATATTTACGGAAAAGGAGAACTTCAAGAAAGTGTAGAAGCCGTTCTTGAAGGATTTCAAAAGCTCAAGACCTTAGATACATATATAATAACGAGTAGGATGACATTTTCTTTCCCTTTAAAATGCAATTTGCGACCAGATAGGCAACTAAAAGTCACATTTTTTAAAACTAATTGAATGTACATTGTCCTATCCTCAATCTTGAACTATTATTTGTCAAGCTGATTCAAGCAATTCCATATTGCAACGATGGCGACAATTTGGCGAAATCTCGATATGACGTTGATGATGTTGATGATGAAGAAAATGATGATGTTGATGATGATGATAATGTAAAATTGGAAAGATCGAAAAGTTTATAGTGGGATAGTAGGTGACTTTCTTGCAGATCTTTGCCTGTACTCTCGTTAGGCCATAATAACATGAATTCAGAAATATGTAGAGGTGATTGGGAGGCAATCTCAGTTTTGGAAAATCGGGTGAATAAATTTTTTCGCCCCTCAACTTAATTAATCCCACTGTTTCATTCGATTCAGGGCTATATCAATCTAATTTCAAAATCTGACTAACTTAATGATGAATATTTCGATTGGTGATAAATAAAGGGTTCCTGTGTTCGATTTTTTGTATCTTTCAACATTTACTTCTTACTAATCTTTGAAAACAATGTTGAATATAAATTAATTTGAATTTGAATGAGTCAGTACAATTTAAGGATGTTATTAGATGTGTTGTGGTAATTGCATTGCTGAAGCAAAGTCATGACTTCATGTTTCATGCTTCATATCTTAGTCGGTGAGACATTGGACATAAATTTTAAAAAGTTCTATTCAACTAGATCAAATTGATTAATTTAAAATGAAGTCAACTTTAACTGAAGTAATATTTTGACTTGAACCAATGAAAAACATCGTAAGCTAAACTGGTGTTGTGTTTGCCATACGAGTATATGCAATACATGTTATGTTGCTAAAATATAAATTTTTTCTCATAATCTTGCGTCTCATTTGTGGGGCTGCTGAGGAAGAGCTTTACGATTTAACTGTCCTATTCTTGATAAAGTTGCATAGGACAGGCTTCGACTTAGAATTTGAGACCTTGTTTTACGCAATTTGACAAGTGGTTGGTGAATGTAGGGCTAATCATATAGAAATAGCGCTGCCGTATAAAAAATATTTTCTTTATCCTCAAAAATGCCAAAGTCAAACGAATACTGCAAAAATGAATTGCATTGCAGTGTTGGAATCATAAAATCGAGCCATTTTCAAAGGTAGAAGGTATTCAGATACAGCACTTGGATTCCTAATCTCAAAATTTAATTATTTTGACAATTTTTGAGAACCTATAAAGTACTGTTTTGAAGCAACCACTCATTTTACCTTCCCTGTGCAACAGCAGCATAACTGGGAAACAATTTCTTTGGGGCACCCTGCAGAGTTGTTTTATGATTGGCGACCTTCAAACAGAGATTGACATGAGGCATGCCAAACTACATAACAGTGATAGCACAACCAGGTTTAAGAAGGGAATATAGCACTGCATGTCTATATAGTAATTACAGCTGGTGGAGAGGATTTCATTTCTAGTTGAGTTGTATGGAATTCATTCGGTCACAAGTTCTAAGTGATACAAAATAACGGTTTATCGTAGTTGTTTTTCATAGTATGTAGATAACAAATTAGTACGAATTGTATTGCTCGATCTTATCGTATATCATAAGACACATTGCAAAATATACATCCAATCTTTGTTACTAAGTGGAAAATCATCACAAACTACAACAAACGAGTAGAATACAGTTATTCCGTGTTGATACGAATCTTACAAGAGTTAAAAACGCAATTACGAAGTCAATGAATTATTTATAAATGAATACACCCCAACGGGAAGACCACAAAGCAT
Source organism: Aurelia aurita complex sp. Pacific (assembly GCA_004194395.1). Classification (NCBI taxonomy): domain Eukaryota; kingdom Metazoa; phylum Cnidaria; class Scyphozoa; order Semaeostomeae; family Ulmaridae; genus Aurelia; species Aurelia aurita complex sp. Pacific. The sequence continues at coordinate 28,121 of REGL01002108.1, forward strand.
ACCGAGTGTCCCAAAAAAAGTATAGGCGTTTGAACAGTTCCTGTGAAGGAGCATTGTATTCAAAAATTTATATTTTCAGTTTATGGTATAGATGAGGTCTCAACTTCGATTTTGCAACCTCACATGGTCAAATCGGATTTGCATTTCGAGAGTAAGTCACCTAAACAGGACAAATTTCTGAGGTAGACTGAGACGGATGGTTAATGAATTAGGCTACTACTATCAATGCGTAATTTGAAGAAAATTTTGAGACGGCTCAACCATTGAAATATGTATTCTTAAAAATCTACTGATCAATCAAACTATTATATACATTAGAGAAAATATTAAAAAAAGATGCATTTGCATTTTAACAGTTCACAGCGCAAGGTTCTAGGACTGTGAACGGTGCTGAGTAGTGTCTTTCAGAACTAAAGGATCTTTTCCACCCAAGTTTCGTTGCAGTTGTGATTGGTCAGTCATATTCGGCTTTTGAATAGTGAACAGTGAATTGTACTTTCATAGCTAATCAAATTTCCGAAAAAATGTATTGTTTACCTGCCCCAAAATCGTTTTATAAATTACACATAGAGAATGACTTACATAATTAAATAACGATCTGTCTTAGGCTGACTAAGAAATTTTGCATGTTCAAGTGAATTACTCTGCAAACACAAACCCGATTTGGACATGCAGGTTGCAAAATCTAAGTTGAGGTCTCATCTACAGGGTGTCCCAAAAACATGTGCACCGTTTGAATGGCTACTGTGGAGGAGCCATACATCTAACTTTCCTGTTTTTCAGATTTGTGAATAGAAGAGATTCCAAGTTAGAGTTTGGAACCAAGTTTGTGTAAATCTGACAAGTGGTTGCTGATTTATTGAGAAAGAAAGTCACAATCACTGGTTGCTTCAAAACCAGAGGATTTTATCTCCGTATTTAACCTTATAACTTGAATTTTAACATTAAATGAACTTAAACATTGCAGTTATGTCAGGAAACGCATTTGGGAGTAATTAATTTTCATATTCTTCAAGAATATCGACCAAGCAGCATGCTGAACGCCATGTTGTTGGTTTAAAACGACTTTATCACTTTCGAGAAGCAAAGTATCTGATGGACGCATGATATGGCCTGAAGTACTTGTGTTGCATATTTCCATTTCTAGCAACCCTAGATATGTCCAATATTCTTGGTAGTCACAAAATACAATGTATGACTATCTGTCTTACTTATGAACATCAGAAAACAGGGCTAGTTGTGTTTTTTCAATCAATGTCGTTGATTTTAACGCAATGGANTAAGCAGATTTAAACTTTTAAAGATTGGGAGCCTATGTTCCCGTATCATATTACTCGGAAGATACAGTGGTAGTCACAAAATACAATGTATGACTATCTGTCTTACTTATGAACATCAGAAAACAGGGCTAGTTGTGTTTTTTCAATCAATGTCGTTGATTTTAACGCAATGGACAATGATGAATCCTCTGGTTTTGAGGCAGCCAATAATCTTGGCTTTCTTGCTCGATAAATCAGCAACTAGTGATCGAAGTTACTCAATCTCGGTGGCAACATTTAATTTGAAATCTCTTCTCTCAAGAATTTTAAAAACAGAAAAATTGGTTTTATGGCTGCTCCGCAGAAGCCACTCAAATAGCGCACATGTTTTTTGGGACACCCTGTATACTATAAACTAAAGATAAGAATTTTGAATACAAGGCTCCTTCGCAGGAACTGTTCAAACGCCTATATTTTTTTGGGACACCAGGTATATTTACAATGCTCGTAAGAAGACGAGAAAAATCGCAAAAATACTTTGATATTTTGGCTTTTAACTAGAATTTGAATCATTCAAATTGATGAAGTACTTGTACTGCTACAAATTTTCGAAAGTTGGAACTTTTTTCTGGCTCATCCGGTATAAATCATATAAAAGGTCTTGACACGAGCAATTCAATGAGACTAATTAGAAAAAATCAACCAAGGAATGACCAAATTAGAAGCAATTTACTGTTTTGTTTTGTGACCTCTCTCCCAATAAGGGCAATAAATGGTCATGTGACACATCGAATTAGAAAAAAGTTCAGAACATTGTACGTCGTTAACTTTCAGGAAAAGTCAGTAAGTACCATCCTTAATCTAACAGCAATGGTTTAAGCACTGCATAGCAATGTTTGGTTGGGGCCCACGCGGAATAGGGTTAAAATGTTTTATTCAAGTTGCTTTTTTAACCTCGTAGATTCTGAATTCTGTTATATATATAGGTGATTTGCGCTTTCAAATCTTGGTCTGCTACACTGCATTCACGTCAAAATATGTAATGTGTGTATTTATTGTGTTAATGCGCACATATTCAGCTACAGGCGGATGCACGATGTAAATAAAACAGTCTCTTTGATATTATCTATATGTTCGTAAGTAGATGCAGATAGTTGATGATGAGATTTTGCTGAGATCTTCAAATATGATACTCTATGTTCAAACCTATGTGCACGTATCATTTGGCTCAATTAACTCCCTTTAACCCTATTACTACCGGGCTTTTTCGACCATCGTAGTCCTGGGGGGGGGCACAAAGTGCCCCCCTCCGTAACTTCGCCAATATTGCAGATATGAGGATGAAACTTAGTACAATGGTGTATAGGAACAAAATCTACACAATAGGCTACTTTTTTAATTCTTCATTACATCCATGACGTCACAATGACGTCATAATTGAGGAAAATTGCACTTTTTGCTTACTATTAACAATATTGGCAATATTTAAGTTCTTAGTTGATAATTTCTTTCATACTACTACTAGAATGTATCCCAAAGCATCACTGAATAAAAATTGGCAATGAAATGACAATTTAAGCTAGCTATTTATATCATATATCCATCATTTATTTGCATCAGTTTGTCATTGCTTCATTTAAACCCCTAATTGCTGATGAAATTTCTCTAAAATGCCTTAAAATTGTTCATAACAATCAATAGAACCAATTTTGACCATTTAAAGTTATCTAATACATTTGTTATTATATATATG